>PVJI01000592.1:0-244660 GCA_004026765.1 Micronycteris hirsuta
AAAGCTGGAATGCAATAATAGATCGATAGAATATAATAATTTACTTAAATAAGAGCCCTTAATAAGGCCAATGCCTATGTGAAAAAATATATAAGTTATTTAATCAGAATCATAAATATGAATGTTCATAAGGAGTTTCACCAGGCTCAATTTCGGAAGAGTAAAGAGGAATTCAAATGACAGCAAATATAACAGCTTTATCCCTACATGCAGGAAGAAAAAAATAAAAAGGAAACCACTTGTTGAGCAGTTCAGGGTTTTCGAAGTTCAGCCATGTCAACATTAAAGAAGAGAGGAATGGAAAGGAAATGTCAGAAGAAGCAATGTCAGGGTCCCCCTGCTCCTAGAATCCGGCTGGTAGGCATTTCTTCTGCAATTGAAATCCTAGAAAGTTCAAACGTTTTAGGGGAGAAGGAGCCAATATTTTAGGCATGGAGGCTTCCGAGGACATAGGTTTTGGAGGTTCCAGCAATGTCCTCAATTGGAAGTGCACAAATGGGACTCTCCAGCTGAGACGAAGGTGGAGACAAAGGACAAGTTCACCGTGAGGGAGAGGACTCCGGGGCCCCTGGCATCTGCATAAAGAAGAGAACAGCCAGTTGCTGAGATTCTAAAGAAGCCTTGGTTGCTTGCGAGGTTGGAGAGATACAGAGCTAACACAAAACCCCGCAGGGAGGAGGTGAATTGAAAGAAAAGGGAAGGTCCTCACAGGGAGAACAGAGACTGTTCTGATGGTCAACTTCATGCCCTAAAGTAAGGGATAAATGGGGGCCTGAGTTCAAGCGGTTTTTATTAGGCAGATTGGTCACTAAGGAAAAAAGTCACCATGAAAAATCCTCGTTTTCGAGAAGACTGGCCTGTTGCAGATGCTGTTTTCCAAGCGTGGAAATGTTTGTTTTGACACCTGTTTGCCCCAGATATGGTAACCAAGACAATGAAAACCTCCAAGTCAAAGGTTCCTCCCTGCTGGATTTCAAGTGACTATTTTGTGATATCCTGAGCACTAAGAGGTCACCATCGTGACAAAATTGAAAAAAATATCCACAAGTCGTTTTTATTTTCTTTTTCTACATAATTCTCTATAAAAATACACAGAAAAATAACACACACATCACAACAGCAATTGAATTTCAGTTGGAATCTGAATAAGATCAGAAGACAAAATCTAAATTCCAAACAAATGTCTGAATCATATACATTTTCCAAAGAAAAAAATGAAAAAATAAACCAAACGTATTTAAAAAAAAAACCAATTCCTTCAAAATAGTACTGGTAAATTGAGTTATATCGACTGATGAAGTATTCCCTTAATTTCCTTGAGAGAATCATAGAGCTAAATTTTGTGACGTTTTCACATGATTTGTTCTTGTGTACATTGGAGGTAGAAGTAACACAGTAGAACTCCAGGGAGGTCTTACTGCCTATTCCACGTGCCTCATCCCTTTTCCTGTAAGGAACTCGCTCGAGAGCGGCGTGACTGTGAGAAGGACATGCAGCAGGAGAAGGAAGGAGAGCTGGTGAAGAGGGAGGCAGGAGGTGCTGGAAAATATCACATTGTTCATCTTCTGGATCCTAACTCTACAGTGTTTAATTGAATCTGCCCACCTTTTTGCTGTTGTGATTATTTGTGCAATTAAGTAAAAGAGGGGCTCCATTACCCAAATTCCCATGCTGAATAATGTTGAGATCGAAAAGCAGAGACGGGCGCTGGGTGTTTGAGCAAGTCTTCACAAATAGGTGTTCTGTGCTTTTATTCTGTGTGCGTCGAAATAAAGAAATGACTGTTAGGTGTTCTAAGTTATTGCCAAGTGGACTGACAAACCAACAAGGCCCTCCCAGGTCTGTGATGAGTCACTTTATTTTGGGTTTCATTCTGCAGCCAAGTGTTTTTCTCAGAATTAGAAATTGCATCAGTTATACTTTTACTTATGTGTATAGAGGTATATAATAATTATAAAGCAATTTAGTATGAAAAAGATAGATTTCTTTTACAAAAGTTTGCATATATAAAGTCTGACCAATCATGTGTAAGAATTCCCACATACCTGATGAGAAGTTGAGACATTGCTTGGGGACCTGGATGATGGATGGAAAGTCTCTCTAAGGGTTGTGTCCAGGAGGCCGGACTTCCAGCTCTATCTCTTCCACCACAAACGGGGAGTGGGTGCCCATCAACAGTCTTTACTTAGTTCGGACACAATATGCCACTTCCTACTTTAACCTCAGTGCTTCGAGTGAAGTTCCCGTGTGTGAGTGAAGCTCCCGTGTGTTCACTGCTTGTGAGCGTGGCCAGCAGCCTCCACTCATCTCGATGCGGCGAGGGTGTGGGGGGGGCAGCTCCCACAGAGATGCACAGAGGATGAAAACCATCGATTGCCTCCCCCCCCTCCTCTGAGTCATATCACCCTTCTTATTTCCTCTGTAGTATTTTGAAACAAACCACATAATCTTTGATGTTTATCTAGTAAGATTATATTTTATTATAGCTCCTTTCCATCACAGAGTATCACTGCTTCTGTTCTAATCCAGCGATGTGACAGATGAAGTAGCCTGGCAGTGAACGGGGAAATTTTAGGAGAAAGGGAACCATCTCACACTTGTTCACATGCTCACACACACCATGGGATCCCTCCATTTGTCGGCTCATTATACAATCGGAATAAAGCGAACTGTCTGAATAGAACTTGAAGTAATTTTACACCAGATGCTTTCCAGTGGTTTGATTTGTGCTAGTTTCATTTTGGTGCTACATTTCATTCAGACAGTTTTCCCAGTAAAATAGCATGCACTCTTGGGTCACGGTGGTAAAAATTAGCGCGTGGAATACTCTTATAGGATATCTTAAACAATACAATTTCAAGTTTGCCACGTAGAATGTGATGCATGAAAGTGCAATTTTAGTGGTACACTGAAAGACACAGAATCATTTTCTTGTATGATCAGATTTTGAAGACAAAAAAAATTATTCTACAAACTGGTAGTCTTTTCCGTGGCAGGCTTTTGAAAATATTATATTAGAAGTATCGTTCTTGTTCCTCCTCTCATGCATGACTTGCAAAAGAAAGAGTTCTGTCGACACTCAACAAAGATGAGCACATGGCCCCCCGTCAGCTTCAGATCTTTCTCTTTGACTTGCTCACAGAAAAAAACCCACTAAATGACATAAATCCTGCTCAGGTTTTTTTTCCCCCCTTAACCCTCTTTCAAATACATAAGGCATGTTCTCGTGGGATTCATTCAATCAAAATTTACATGCATTTTCATTTACATATTCCAGATTAAAAAGAATTTACCAGCAGGATAAGTTTAGAAGCATTAAACAGCATATTTATTAACTATGAAAAATTAAGGGCCACATTTACCTAGAGAGAAAGCGCTTTCTCCACCTAGATAAACTCATTCATTAATTAAAATATTTACTGACACCTACTCTGTGCCAGAAACTCAGTGGACTTGATACACTTTTTGTTTTTCCTGAAGTTTATAATCTAATCTCTCATGGGTTGGCCTTGGAAATCTTAAGAATGAAATGTTGACCGATTCAGACATCTGTAAATGGGGGTGGGCTCACTGTTACACAGGAAAACCACAGAGGAGCACATGAATTTCATGATTTTGTCCAAGCCTCCTTGTATAGTTATTTTTTTAAAAGTTATTTGTATGTTGTCTAGTCATTCCATATGTTCTCTTAGGTTTTTTGTTATTATAACTTGCTTCAAAAAGATATTTACCAATACGTAACTTAACAATTATTCTCTATTTCCTTCTAATATTTTACCATGTTATGTTATACATGTTAAAATATTGAACCTCATGCAAGTTACTACAGCACAATTATGACAATTCTATTTTTGTTCTTTGAATGATCTAGGTTTTGTTCCGTTAAGTTGGATGTCTTTTTTATTGCATATTAAGTCCCCAATATGCTTGGATCTGTATTTGGAAATATTTATTTTTATTTAGTGATCTTTTTATTTCTTTTGAAACACATTGTATGTTTTATAGAATATTTTTATAATACATTTTGAATCCCATATAACTCTCAAATCCTTGTGTTTAAAATGATTGGAAAATCATACATAGATTTTAAAGTTAGGTAGTTCCTACTGCAAAAAGTATGTCCTCTGGATGTTTAAACTGATGGCAAGTTTTTCAGTGAGAATAGTTTTAATGCCTCACTATTTAAAGCAGGGCAGTGATGCAGCAGCCGACCCGTCTGTGCACCCAGGGACCGATGCTGGCTCTGGAAGAGATGAAAAGCTTGTACAGAAAAACTTCCCACACCCTTCCTCCTCCTCCCCCTCAGTAGCGTTCTTACGTAACAGCGACACATTGGACACAATTAAAAATCAATGTTGATACAAACACTATTAGTTAAACTACGGATTCTCCTCAGGTGCCAGGAGCCCCTTCGCCGCTGATGGATGGTTGTGCAGTGTCGGTAACCAGTCAAGGTCACCGGGTGGCATTTGGTCATTATACCTTGTCCCTGCAAGTTACAGTTCTTCAGTAGTTGGGGGTACAGTTTGATCCTTTATGAGTACTCATTGGTTATTTTGTAAAACGGGCTTCCGTTGGGTTTCTGTAATGTTTTCTCGGGGGTAGACTGGGTTGGGGGGCGAAACGTTCATCTGATGACATTACCGTAGGGAGGCATACTATTACTGTGACATCTTGTTTGGTGATGTTAACATTTATTGCTCAGCTGGTGTGTGTGCCAAATTTCCCTGCCATAAACTTACTGTTTTTCTTCTGTATATTCTGTTTCATTCATTAAGCTGGCCCAGAAGTATCCAAGGCGTATGTTAGGGCTTTTCTATTAATAAATATTTTACACTAGTTACTAGGAGCCTATGCAGATAACCTGTGGTGCAAAAGGGCTTCAGTGAAAAGAACAATGGAGAGTTTAGACAGACGATGCAAACAGGCCTTGTTCCCAGGAGCGGGGTCTCTCCACGATGAACATTTCTGCATTGGTGCTGATCTAAGTCGGATAAGATGTGCACGAAAGGATAGGAAGCTCTTTCCAAAACCTTTTGCATTTGCCAAGTCAAGGCAAAGCCATTTGAACAGGTCCATCAAACAATTAGAGAAGACAAAGATTGTGTAACTCAGAGTATATTCTGCCTCTGAAACATTTCACATTGTTTGTATGAGTCACTGCCCCATCGTCTTCCCGCTCTAGTGGCTCTGTCACTGTTCATATTTCAGGTAGTTCTAGTGTTCACACTCTGATTCCAGCCTCTAGAATTTTTAGCTGATATCGCATCTCAAGATAAGACTCTTTTTAATAAAACTTTACTTTAATCCAATTAAGAAAAATTCACTAAGAACTGATTGAGTTAGTGATATGTTTGCATTCTTGAGAATAAAAGTGTAAACAAGATTCTCCCCTTATTCTCCAAGATAGGACAATTCAGTTACAGTCTGAGGCAGAGCCTGGGTCACTGTGACGAGTGCTAAAAGAAACATTCCTCCAGAGTAATGTGGTGGTGTAGATGCTGAAACACGTGTTCTAACATGCAATCACAAAAAAACACTAAATTTGCTTGTAATCACTCTTGTTAGAGGTTATTAAATATATGCATCCTTCATTTAGTAAATTTGCATAGAATATGCAAATAGTCTGTTCTATTAAATAGTCTATTAATATTAAAATAGAATATGCAAAGGCCATAACATGTAGAAGACCAGCAAAAAAACTATTCATTAAAAAAAATAAGGCCTTAGCTGTATTTGACAAGTTAAAAGTGTTCTGATTTTTGGGGAGCATAGTGTTGCCAAGATCAGCGAAAACCATAGCTGCTGTTAGTGATGCTTTACCTGACAATGACCTAACAGTGGAAACCACACCATGAATTTTTCTAATGCTTTTGCTACTTTGGTGGAGGTGAAAAGCATATCGAGCGCCACGCCCTCTGTGTTAGTAGATTTAATCCAGCAGAGTGGGTTGTATGGAGTTTTAATTTATAGATGCCAATTGCCATGATGAAAGATTCTAAAGAGTAAACGTGGAATTGGATCCAAATTATTAAAAGCCCAAATTGAGATGCAGACTTGAGCTAATCCAAAGAGAATAATTGCTACCAAAACAATGAACTAAGAGATTATAGTAAAATACTATGGTAGTTTCATAGCCAGCGACCCATAGCGATAACTCAAAGCCCAGTCATGGGTCAGGTAACTGTAATACAGGACACCTGCGGAAGGTGGAGCTGGTGCCCATCCCCAGCCCTCCCAGTGTCTGGGCACCCACCGCTGTCATTGTCCTGGACGCATAGGGATCACAGATCTCATCTTCTTGGGGTGGTGGGGGGAGGTGGCTCTTGACCAAGTGGGAACAGTCTCCCTTACAGGCTGCACCCCTTCAAGGGGGACACTTCCCAAATGACTGGCTGATGATGGGGTTCAGACCTCAGTCCCATGCTTGTTTCAAGGTGGACCATGTTGTGGGGTGTTCTTTATCTGCATCTTTTCTCCAGCAGAGACCAGAGCTTCCTGAGCTTTCTTTCCTCTGCACTGTCCTCTTCCTCCTGAGAGAACCCCGAAAAACCCCTGAAGGAGAAACTGCGCATCAGGATGTGCTTTCAGTGAGCACAACCCACACTCCTCCAGTTCCTGATTTCCCAGGGCCTCTCCTGGTTACCCTCTAGCTTTCCCACCCCACCAGGGGTGCTGGGTCTCCGCCATGTGCACCTGGTGGCACCGACGCCCTGGTCCTGGGAGGGCCCCGGAGAGGGAGCTTCTGCTGCTTCTCATTCGGGCGGCCTTGGGGCATTTCCACCATGGAAGTGACAGCAAGGGGACTCACGCACGCCTCAGCAAGGTCCAAGCCAATGAGGGAAAGGCGCCATAATTCAGACAACAGTTTAGAGAGAGAGCTTGAAATGATTGCAGGATTGTGGTAATTAGGAGATAGCACTACTCTTTTTGAATATGGAGTTTCCCGGGGCATGTTTTAAGGTAAACTATTCTAGTTGCTCATTTTTATTAGTCTAATTTAGTCCCAAATGTAACTCGTTGGAGGTACAGTTGATGTTTTCCATAATTCAAAGAGTCTACTCTTTATTTTACAATGTATTCATTAGAGACATAAACTCTGGTCTTTTCTAGTTTTCTCCCCAGTCTGAAATGGCGTAGTGTAAGCTGATGGGAACTTAATTGCTCTCCACCATCATTAGGTGGTAATCTCCTATTATGGACTTCCAAGATGTAAAAGGTGTATCTCGGATGCAGACCCAAGAGCTATATTTAAAGATACAGGGACATTATGTTGTGCAACAGACATATTGTAATGGACACAAACTCAATTATTACAATTTCTGGTTTTACTAATCTGAAGTGTTTTTTCCTAAAAAAAAAATGCTCACAATGCAAAAAAGTCCATTTCTCCTTTTTAGAAGATATTAGTGATGACAGTAGTATATGGCAGCTGGTATCACATGGGGAGATGACCTTGGTAGGGCACCTGTCTGATACCAGAGCTCTGCAAGGCTCACTAGAAGGACCAGTTCAGTAAATCAATGCTCAGAATTTCCAGCTGTGATGCTGGTCAAGTGTGCTCTTGCCACCTGGAATAGGTCCTCCTGACCACGGAGAGGGGCCACAGGGAGGAGCTGGTTTGCTTCCCCGAGCCTGCCTTTGGACATAATTCCTTCCTAGGATTCTTTTTTTCTCTTTAATCAGGAGCGTGACTTAGAGTCTAACACACATATAAGAGTCTCTGTGGTCTACCTCTATGCTCATCTGGGTCCTTTTCTCTGAGAAGAATGGGAAAGTGGAAATCTTTTCCAAACTATGGCTTTGCAAGTGGGTCTCCCTTTATATGTATGGAGGTATGAGTCACTAAATATATGAAATTATTGAAATAGGAAATTGAAGATAATTTGTAAAACTGCATATTCTTCCTAAGTCTTGTCACCAGAAATTATCACTATATGCAAACTCATTCTTCAGTGGGAAATGATTTGCATGCCCTAAAAAGCATGTATATAAATAAATATATTTTATTTATAAGGAAATTTTATTCCAAAAGTTTCTTACTATTTTGATGGGCTTTATAAAGGCAATTTCATAGGTAGAGACCATTACTAATGTATATTCTATTAAGAAATGAATGTGCACTGCTTTTAGAATAAGTGAAATGAGTTTAATATGTGTGGTAACAAAGGATAGCATGAAGTACATTCAATTCTCATGCATTACCTGGGGAGTTTTACCATGGATTATGAGATATGTAAGTCCCTGGATGGTTTTACTATCATTTAAAAACTATTAAAATTACAGTTATTCAAATGTCATCTTAAAAACACATTCATTTAAATAGTTCTTTGTACCACAAATAAATCGTTCTGTGCAATGAAGCAGCACTTGCAAGTGCAATTCATCTTTGCTCTATTGACTCCGAATCAAGTTGCTACATTATATTTTCCTGGCAAGATGTTGACATAAAATACTCTAATAAATGGTCCTATTTTCATTTTTAAATAGCTTTAGAAATATCGTCACTGAATAATAAACATGTGAGTTCATAGTGAAACAATAAATCTCAGACCTGTTAGTACACTTTATCAGGAATAGATGTATAATCTATTAGGGTAAAATCTTTGTTTGAAAAGAAATTTAGATTCCTGCTCTGTGAACCCAAAATTAAATAATTATTTTGTGGCGGTTCTTCATTTTTTTTAAAGTTGCCAAAGGGCATAGTGTGAGAATTTATAAGTTTTCTACTGGCAATATGGAAAACATGTGACAGAGGTTAAATCACCTGTATCAGAAATTAGACTGCTTCTTTTATTCCTACATATATATAGATATTTTTTTTTAGCAAAGCAGTTACAGAACTTAAACTTTAATCTTTACTTTTTAATTGCTGTGTCATTTAACTTAGACTTAATTTCAGTAAAAATTTTCATGGAAACGTCTGGCTTTGGCAATCCCATTGCCCGAAAGCCTATTTCCTACTGCTTCCTGAACAGCTCACCTGCCATGGGCTCTCCCCATGGGACGATGGGCTCTCCAAGTCCCCTGCACAGGACATTATGTTCAAGGACGTTTCCCTTTGCATTTTATTGGCAAACATGTTTAATACAAAAAAAAACCCCATACAACTGTTCACCCTTACAAGCTGAAGAATGAATTAAAAATTTTCCCTGTAATTACATATATATATATATATATATATATATATATATATATATGAGTCAACCCATTAAATATATTTTAAATATATTTAAATACATTTTATAAATCAATATATATTATATAATATTAATTACTAATAATATTGTTTGGAATTTTTCTGCATGGGATATTTTTTTATTCTCCAATTATTGATTCAGTTATGTATTTGTATCACTATGGACATATAAATATTCACTCTATACTTTGGCTTATAAACCAGTACTATTTTGTTTAATGTGTTATGCCAGTTCATCAAGATTTGGCCATTAGAGGTTCTTTTAGTGAGCGTCTGCGCCCCTTTGACCTGCTCCCACGTGGGCATGAGTGTGTGTGTGTTAGAAGTTCCTTACTCTCTGGCACTACCTGCTGCTCTGCGCCTTTCCTGAAAGTTCCCTGCCCTCATCCTACAATCAGCACTTTCTCCAGAGCCCACGGGGGCAGGGGTGTGGCTGTCACTGGAGGAGGACGTGGTGAGCTCTTTGCTTCTGGGCTGCTGCTTGCGGGTTCTGGGAGGACGGATAAGGAAATATGTATGTTCACCCACGTCCACAGTCACCTAGAGAGAGTTTTATATGGAGCCACTTACATCTGTATTGAGCTAAACATGAATTTATCAGGCGTGTGAGCACAGGGTTCATCGTTTCTGTTTTTTTGATTGTCCCTGTAATGTCCACGAGAGCAGTAGCAATCACACCTCTGTGCCTTCTGACATGAGGAGTTCCTGCCTGTTTTCTGTTATTCTTGGTGAGCCTGGATATCGGTCTGCCCATTTCAGTGACTTTTCAGGATGCAGCCTTCGGTTTGGTTGCTTTCCTATCACTTTTTCAATGACATTGATTCCGCTGTAATTGTTATTATCATTTTCTATGCTTTCTTTATCCTTAGATTGCTTTCTTGCTCCAGTTTGCTAAGGCTGAACTTACAGCTTTGGTCAGAGACATTTGTTTTCTAGTCCATGTCCTTAACGAGACACACCGCCCTGCCCTGTCGGAGGCATGAAAGATGACTCTTGGCTCTCCATGGTGAGAAGCTGGAGGGGCTCCTGGAGTTGAAACCCAGCAAGGGCAGCAGCGACCCTGAAACTGGATGAAATACCTACAAGCCGTTGTCAACCTTCCTTTACCAGCGCCATTGGCGGCTTTGACGTTTATCCCATTCCTGAGGCCATCGGTCCCACGACTAACCCTGCTGAGATTTGCCAGGTTGCCCCTGACTCAGTGAATGCATTTATTCTCCTGGTACATGATCCTTTTCACTACTGGATGGTCCAACACATTTATATATTGTCTCTCTTCCAGCCGTTTCATGTCCTGGTTGATGAACAGGCATTCTCTTTTTTCTCTAACCTTCTCTCTTTCCTTTGCTCTTCTTTAAGTTAAAACAATCAGACTGGCACCATCTTGTGCCTCTGTGGGGTCTTGGAGACTGTGCAAGACTCGTGTTTACCCTCTGGAGGGTTTTGCCTGTGTGTAAATGAATAAATCATGGGCAGTGGCGCTTCCTTCTGTTTGTTGTTTCTCTCTGCCTTACTGCCTACTGTATACGAACTCAGTCGTGGGTGCTCATTACGAAGCCGATGGTATTAGCAACCGTGATGTGGATAACAGACTCAGGAGTGTCGGCTCATTTTATGCTTCATTTGGTAGGTAACAGACTTGTTGGTAGATTTCTGCTGCTTAAAAATCCTCCCGTGGTTTCAGAGCTAGTGCTGCGTAGTAATGTATCATGAGAAATGCCCTGTTGAAAAATGGTAATTGAATTTTCATTTACTAACTTTCCTTGGGAAGTAGATAAGTTAACAGCAAACATGCACACCTATTGTGTTTTGAATGTTGAAACCATGGTTGATAAGTAATTTTTGAAGGCTGAAAAGCAAAGATAATAGATTTGTGGATCATGCATGATGGATAACTCTATTACATATGGAATTTGATTAAATCTACCATAGTTTTGTAAGGATGAAATCCTTACTGGAAAACATTTGTAGAAGCATTCCCTTTCTCCAGAGACTTACAGCCTAAATGCCTGGGAAGCATGACACAAACGTACTGCAAAGTAGCGTGAGGACCACATGGCATTGTAAATCCAAACATCAAACACAGTCTTCCTGTTATTCTGAGAGCTCCCTCCAACATGGACAACGGGGGTGCCTTTCACTTGCTTTACATGTTTCAAACTGTAAAACTGAGGAGACTTTAAGGTAACTACTTGAATACATTTTTAATTTGTAAACACTTTCTGTAGATAGATAGGCAGACAGATAATTGGACAGTGAAAAGTATAGTGGTTTTGAAATGATGGCCAATTCTCTTTCTTTCTTTTTGTTTCTCCCTCATGATAAAAACAAAAACAAAAACAAAAACAAAAAAAAACAAGCAAAGCACAGTGTTAGCATTGCCGTCACTGTTTCATCATTACGTGGGTGTCTTTATGCACTGACTGCATCGCTGTGTTACTCAGACAGGCGGCTTCATGGTCCGAGACCAAACAGGGGCAGATGCTCAGGAGCTGAACACACTAGAACGGTACTGTGGAGGTTCCATCCTGACAGATGTTTCATGTTTATGAGGAGAAGGGGATGATGAATCTGAGTTGCCCCTTATGACCTCCTCCTACATGGGATACCTGCCACTTCTGCTCGTCATTCATTGGCTAATGGCTCTGTGGCCTCACCTGACCGCCAGGACGCACTGGGGATGGGGGTAAAATGCAGTCCTAAGTGTGTCTGAGAGGAGGAAAGCAGAAATGTGGTTTGCGAGCACCTCAGTGATGACTACCTTTGGATAAGTTGAAGAGACACAAAAGAACCCACCCTCATTGTTTTTTCAATTTTCATGACTTCCCCAGTGAAGAAGAAAAATAAAAATAACACAGTGCTTCTGCTACAAAGATCTACCATCATCTCTAGCTGCACTGAAACGCTGGAACCACATGGTTTCAGAGATTTGGAACAGAGATTTCTGTGTAAAAATCCCAATGCGTACAGCTGAACATATCTAGTTATCCCCACTTTCTCTGAAAAATGCTTAGTCTCATGTCTGCACTATCTCATCTGGGGTACATGTAGAGGGAAGAACTGATAAAATGGCAACGATCTAGTCAAGATAGCACAAAGTATACAAAGCAAAATGGAGTCACTCATGTCAACCAGATGGCTTCCAGTCAGCTATGACACTTTGGTTCAAGAAGGAAACTACCTAAGTCAGAGCAGACACATCTAACAAGGAGGCACACCCAGGATATCTGCACACGTGGTCAGAGTAGCCATGTCTGCAGAGTGGGACCACCCATAGATAGTCCTTTGGGAAAATTCCACACTCGCCATCATGGGTGTCAAGACACTTATCAAAAAAGACCCAGAAGACTCTCCAGGTATAACTGAGGCAGGCTCCAGACCCCTGCTGAGACCGCCGAGCTCCACACCCCAGAGGGCTGCTCCTCGCCACGCTGATCTCACTTGGCATCGGCCACCGGAGGCTCTACCTGCTGGACTGAGGACTTTGCCTGCCCTGCTGCCCACCCAGCTCCGGAGATCCTTCCTTGTAAGATGCTGACGACTCCCTCACCCACCGTGCTGACTCCCAGACCTGTGGACTGAGACTCTGGGACTCGGGTTCATTATCCCCCATTGATTGCTCTGTGTGTGTGTGTGTTATATTCTCTCAGATTGTTAGAGTGTGAGTAGGATGTTAATGTATGTTGATGTTCTACTCTGAGTGACCCTGCACTCAATAAAAGCTGAGTGAACAGCATAGTTACTGTGTGTGCCTCTCGTTTATACCTTGGTGCCGGGCTGCTCAGCAGGCAGCAAGCTGAGCACTTTCCTGGATGACTTATAGGAAAGACTGCATCACAGACATATGCTCGTGACAGTAGGACCATTTTTGTTCCTTCTGTCCTCGATATCTTGGCCAAGACTCCTAAAAATCTATGTTCAGTCTCCTAATGTGCAAACTGTTCAGGTATTCTCTTCTCTAGAGGCAAAGTCACTTGGTAGTTACCTGTTCTTAAAGCCTTTTGTTTGTAACTGAAACAGTCTTGATTCTGTGATATACTCCTTCCATGCCCTCTCTCTATGTGGGGTATTCGTGAGAACGCTGAATGCTTTACTCATCAGCTAAAGACTAAAGTGATCTTAGAGATTTCAACTCTCCGTTGTAATGATTTAAAAGTTGAACTTCTTCTCTGACTAATAAGTAGCAAATATTGGAAAAAAGAATATCCAAACTTTGATTTTCATTATCTAATAATGGAGATGAATTCATTTTTTGATTGTGTTATAGAAATTTAAAATTCATAGCATAATTTTGATTTTACTCATTAATGATGATCAGAGGCAAATTATTAGAAATAAACTGAGTTTCATAATTTTAAGAATTTAGACATAAATTTCCAATTGATAATGCCTACTCTCTGTGAGCAAATTATAGTGCCTTTCTAAATTTTTATTTTTCCCATAAGAAAAGTGAAGTTTGATTTTGAACACACGGGGTAAGGGAGAAAAGTAAATGAGATTCTACATGGGAGAAACAAATGTAATGTCTGAAACCTAGTGGACGGTCCTTGGTGCTGTTTTATTGACATCCTTTTCTTTCTGGAATTTTGACAACTGTAGCATGCTTTATAAACAAGGAAGAACTTGAGATTGCTGTACAAGGCACTGTTCTCGTGTCCTCCCCAGAAAATCAGCCACTCACAGTACAGCACCCCCATGCTCCTTCTTTTGAATTTCTAAAAAAGAAAAAGTAGGATATATGAGTTGCATTCAAATAAACAGTGCAGTTTCCCACCCCCTTTTTAAAGGGATTAGGTGACCTGCTGGACAGGCCACGCTCCCTACATATAGGAGGACTGTGGATTCCTAGGATTATATAGTCTTCAGTTTACCAAGTTCCAGAAAATTAGAGTAAACTTAAATTCCCTTCTCTGATTTATCCCTCCATGCTTTTGCTGGATTCTGAAGGCTAGACCCAGCCACAGCAGTATTCATTAGTGCTTCAGGCAGAGTTGGAATTATGTGAAGTAGGAACAGCAGTGAGTGAAAATAAATTCAAATGTCCTAGTGGGTGTTATGGTAACTCAAATAAAATCAGCTCTGTTCCAGATGGGCCGTCCAAACGAGCCTGATTTCCCAAGCTCCTGCTGATGATAAATCATTGTTCTACAGAGATAATTGCTATTTACTTATTGTGTTCTTAGTGCTTCCACATAGTCAGAGCCTTCACAGACTGGAGAAGTAACAATTCTGATAATTGCCCAGGTGATTGACGCGCGCACAGCAATGACAAAAGAAGTCACTGGCTGGACATCAGCTTCAGGAAGTGATGCTGCCCAGGGAGGGGAGGGCTGGATCATTAAGTTGTACGATTATGTCACTTTTCAATGCTTTTCTTTGATCCCAAAGGAAAGAACGGAGCTGAGAACCACAAAGTGAGATATACATAGATACACTGGCCAAATAAAAATGCCCTTGAAGCCTCCTGGGTGATTTTTAGCGAGGCCCTTGGGAAGGTTCTGTGTGTGAGAGGAAGATTGAGAATAGATGGGGTCTTCCTATAAAAGCTCAAATAGTCCCAGAAAGCTGACACGGTGATCAGCAGGCTGCTGTCAGATTTAACCTTGACAGTTTGTAAACACGGATATTCACGTGAAATTAAACCACAGTAAAATCAGCTCATCAGCTTAAGTTCCCAATGACTGGTGGTAATGAAAGAAAGGCACTTGGTTACCTACAGACAGATTAGGTTCCAGAAAGCAGCTTTGATCCTATTTGTACCTAACCCCGCAGTGACATCATACAATTGACTGTGAATGTCATCTTTTGTGGGTGGGCACAGTTGTTGACCTTTTGTTCATTTGTATAGTCCTGCTCCTATCAAGGCAATTTCATAAGAAAGGAGTTTCTATAATTTATTACCTGCCAAGGACACTGATAGGACTCATCCGGCTTTGTGCTAAAATAACCAAGATGTGACAGAGAGGTATAGAGTAAAAATACTAATCCTCGCTGTGACATTATTTCCTCCGACTCCCCATTTCCCTGCATTGCGTTGAAGCAATGCACACCTTTGAACACTGAACCCCAGGCATCACAAACCATCGGATTGCAGATGTTCTTAGCAAGTATTTTGGCATTAAACTTTGACCTAGCTGTATGAAATTGCTCCTACACTTCAAAGTGTATTTCCTGTTCCGCCTCGAAAGCAAAACAGCAGCAAACATTTGCCTTTGCAAACTTGACCATCTGCAATCGAGGTAATTGCAGGGGGATTGTTCAGTTGTTGCCGGGGGTAGGGAGGTGAGGGGGGGGGGACGGGACAAGCTTAGCAAAGAGAAAAAGGCAGGAAAAGGAACAAGGTGATGTGCTAGCATTTTGAGAGAGCATGAAGGGAAATTTCAGTGTACAATCAGCATCTTCTTGAAGAATTTTGGAAAATGGCTTGCTAGTAGTATATTAAATATATACCCTGAACATAACATATGTATTTGTTATGTTATGTGAAAAACAATAGTTTAAGCTTTTTATGTGCATTATTACCTACTAACGTTCACATTTAATAGCTTCAGTAAGTGCATTGCTGCCATCATCATATCTTGGGCGCCAGGCAATCCCCAGGGGTTGGAGTGGACGACTTCCCCCACTCCCCGCCGAAGCCCTACTTCCCTCTGCTTGAATGTTGTCAGTCCATCCTGCTTTGGAGCTTTACTGAGGCCCCAGTCTGGGAAAGCCAGAGGGACAGGTCACCATGGCCGTTAGTTTGCAGATCAGGTTGTTCTTAAATTACTGATATCATATTACATACATGTGTGTTATGTGTACCTATATTATATATACATATAATACATACATGCAGTACATGAATCACTGGTATTATTAAGAAGGGCTTTATGAAGTAGTCATTTTTATAATAAACTTTACATTTCAGGGAGCCTTAGCTTTACAGAAAAATTTGAGGAAATATTACAGAACTTTACTATGTACCTCACCGTTTCCTCCATTATTAATATCTTAACTGAGCATGGTAAACATGTAATTAGTGAAACGATGTTGGTATATTTTTATCAGCCAAAGTCCAGTTTACTCACTTTTTCTGAGATTTTATCTGGTGGTCTCTCTCTGTGCCGGCTCCCATTCAGGAAACCGCATTGCATTTATTAGTCTTGTCTCCGTAGGCTCTTCCTGGTTGTAGCCATTTTTAAGATGTTCTTTGTTTCGTTGACATTGATACTTATGAGGAATACTGGTCAGGTGTGTTGCAGGATCCCTTTCTAATGAAAATTTGTCATATTTTCTTGGTAATCTGCCTGGGTTTGGCGGGGGAGATCATAAAGTAAGGAGGCAATTTCATCACACTCTTCGAAGGGTACATGCTATCAACATGAGTCATTGCTGTTGATGTTGACCTTGAACCCCAAGTGAGTAGTAATTTCCAGGATTCTCCACTTGACATTCCTCCTCCACCCCTTCTAAACCTTCATTATGGAAGCCTACGCTTAGGGAGCAGGAAGTGATTCTCCACTTGCATGAGGACAGGACAGCTAGGGAAATTATTTGGAATTTTGTCTGCCCAGACAGTTGGTCTGTTCTCCATGAACTAATCATCACAATAATTTATGTCATTTTGGTTTCATAGAAATATTTTTATAGTTGATGTTATAACCCAGCATTACTTTATTTTGTAGTTAAATTTGCCCCAGGCTGTTTCGGATGGCTCTGGGGGCTTTGGGGCGGGTGCCCATCTGTGTGTGGGTGTGCACTCATTTTCTGGCAGTACAAGATGCTTTGAGTGAAGAGCTTAACTGGCCTACCCCAGGCCTAGAATCAGAGATTTCTCCAAGGAACTCTGGTCATATTTTATTGTTTATCTATTCACCTGTGACAAGCACCTTGGTAGCTTCCATTGTTTTGAGATTATGAATAAAGCTACTGTAAACACTCCTGTGTGGATATTTTTTGTGGATGCAAGTTTTCAAATCATGTGGGGAACTACCTAGAATTATATGTGTAGAGTTATATGATAAGATGACACTCAGTTTGGTTAGAAACTATAGAACTACATTCTGAAGTTGACGTACTGTTTGCCTTCCCATAAGTAGTGAATGAGAGTCTGTGTTTCTCCACATACTAGCCAGCAATTGATCTTATCAGTTTCTTATATTTTAGCCATTCTAACAGGGATGTAGCAGAATCTTATCATTGCTTTTGATAAATAATTTTTGGAAAGCATCTTGTTCTCTTTCACTTGAGAATGTAGAAAACGAAATCTCTGGAAAGCAGCACAACTCTATCAATAGGCAAGAAATAATGCCTGGTGAGAGTGAAGAATTTGATTTCTCGTCTGTGAAAGGCATCTGCAGCACCCACTGCGGCATGCACTTGGCCATGGTCTAAGGCATTAAAGAAGAGAAAGTGCAAAGGTGAAGACAGGTTTCTAGGCACCGTCTGTATCTTGCTTCAAGATTTCAGTTTTCTGAGGAAACAGTTTTTGCTTCACCAAATAGGAATAATACTAACACAGCTGAGCATATTTTTAATCGTAGTTACTGGATCATTCCTTACTCTTATGACTGTCTGTACCAATCACTGTTTGCTTTGTGTTAGCTTCTTTAAATCAGGGTGGTGAATTGCGTTCCTGGAGTAATGTGCTTTTCTGGGAGCTGGTAGAGAGCTGTTCACATTTCTGTTTCATTTTTAAATATTTTTTCCTATTTAATGTACCAGAAAGTACACTAATTCCAATCTCAATTGCTTATTTAATTGGCAGATTTCATAGAAAAGTTGCCCAAGTTCCCACTCACTTTCAATTCTATCCTGCAAATGAAGACAGTAGGATTTTGCAAAATGTCAAACTAAGAAAACGCAACACAGCTAAGAGTTCTTAGAGAACAATGTTACAGAATATCCAATTATTATTCTCAGAATTCTCTTCCTGGAGTATGTCAATCAAAGTCTACACTTTGGTGGCAGCTGCAGTGAACACAGCCCATTGGCCCAATTAAAAAAAATATGTGTGTATATATACACACACATATATATCTGCAATACTTCTTAAAAGTTTTTATCTAGATGGCTTATATAATAACTACTTCACAATTTTATTATCACCTTCTGACCTTATGTTATCCTTCTATATTAGATCTTTAAGGCTAATAGGATGGAAATGTTTCATTTGAATGATATCCAAGGGTTCACCTATAAGACAAACAGTATGAGTCTGTGGAAAGACCCAGGGAAAGGGCTAAATTATGTATTCATTTGATATAATATTGGTTTACTTCTATTTTTCAGAGAATATTTTCACCTTTACTATATCTTTAAAAACCTACTTTGAACCAGTGTTTCTATACATTGTCATCGGACAGTTAAATGGAAATGGTTAATGGCATAATTTATTAGGACTGCACTATCAAGTCGTCTGAAAATGAAACAATAAAGCTGGAGACGTGATTTCATCATTAAGATCTGAAATGTGGATGGAAAAACCCATTTTATTTGAGAACAACTCTATGCTTCGATCGTGACCCTCAGACTGCCAGTGTATCGGGTAGGGGCTCAGTTAGCATTCGATGGGGCAACTATTCGCAAAGAAATTCATCACCATGAGGATTTGCTTCATGTTTTTCTTTTTTACATATTCGTTTTAGGTTTAATGTCATATTTAACATATAGGTTATTCAGGAAGCAGTAAATTCATACATGAATTAACATAAAAATGAAAAGGGAAAGATGATTATTTGCTGCTGCAGAGAACCCCGGCGGTTCTAACACCGGCTGGACGGCAGTCCCACCGGAGCGCTGGGGTCCCGGAACGTGGTATCCGCACGACAGAACCGTTTTGACCACAGTGTTTGAAGCAGGGAAGTGTGCTTTTGACTAATGCTTGTCAATTAAATGTTAGCAAAATTATATACTTTGTATATTATGCTAAAATAATTATAAAGGACATCTCACCCCATGCCCCCTTATAAACAGAAACATATCTTTTGTTCATACTTTTCTCTAAATGTAAAGCCCTCAAGGGAAGATTTTAAAGTTAATGTACTTTAAATATGCTATTGACGAGCACATTAAGAAATATGTATTTTCTCACTGGAAAATAGGCCAAGGAGCTCCAGCTTTGCATCTGGGAGTTGGAAATTGTAGCTTGAGGGACAGTCGGGTTTGTAACCACACCTCAGGCGAAGTACTAAAACCAAGTTCTCAGTTCGCTGTGTGAAGAATTAATTGGTAACAGTTTTACAAATAGGTCAAAAATAAGTTTAAACTTTATAACTGCCAATATATAAAACAAATTCAAGCAAAAAAGTACAACTTAAAATGACAGAACACTTTCTATATCCTTTTACCAATAAAGCATCTTAAAACCAATGAGTGTTATTTAAACCCCAGTGAATCTCAGCGTTAATGTTTGTGAATGCAAACATATCAAGAATACCTGTGTGTGTGTTAAAATTAGTGATTTTTTCCTCCCAGGAAACAATATGTCCTTAAGTGAATGACACTGAAATATTCCAAATCCTAAACAAAGCATTTCTCCATCAAGTTTACTCAGTGACTTCTGTGGTATATTTAAGTTAAAATACTGCCAGCAGAGTTTGATGGTAACTATGCCTGGACGTTCAGAATATCACTTCCTGAATCACATAAATTTAAAGTAAACCCGAATATGTATACAATTAACTTGTTTTCTGACCACCAAGGAAAAAAGTAAAGTAGGCTCATTATCAATACCTCATTTAAAATTGTGGGAACTACTTTCCCGAAGACTTTCAGTAGTGATAGCGAACTAAAATAAGATCAGTCATAACTCTTTTTCCTACTTGAACCTAATAACCTCAAAACACTATGAAGCTTTAATCTGCCACCCCCGCCTCGAATGAGCATTACCTCTGCCTGCCACTGCGGTTGCGACAGCCAAGCTTACTGTCATTTCTAGGCGGCGTTTATGAAACTTCACAAAGCAAACAGTCACAGGTGCTTCAAGATGTTTAAATCAGGATTTCTTCATAGAAAGCATTGTATCTTCTAAAGAGAATTAACTCCAAGAAAACGTTGTATGGTCTGACTTTATTTTCACAACATTTCAATTTGTGGTTAGCCATCTAATACTTAGTGAGCACCTGACGTGCGCAACTCCCAACCCCGTAGAATATAAAGGGGAGTGAAGTTTTATCTCCTGGGGTGTCATAGTCAGGGGTACATGTGTGAGAAGTCATTAAATATTTCATAATATTTTATAGTACAATTGGTGACAAATTGCTGAATAGGCGGAGCATAGGGAGATGTTAGTGATTGAACTCATAACTTTATTGATTTCTCAAAACCGATAGAACTATGTAATGTACAGAATGAATCCTGACGTTAACTGCAGACTTCAGTTAATAATATGGACTCAGTATTGGTTCATCGATTATAGCAAATGTACACACTAGTACAAGGTTTTAATAATAGGAGAAATAGCAACCAGGGGAAAGTGAGATACATAGGAACATCATTTTATCTGCTCAATTCTTTGTGAACATAAAACTGCTCTAAAAGTAAAGTTTATTGAACAAATACTATAATAGGTAGGGTTAGATGACCTGGAGTGGTCAGGTGTCATTGGCAGTCACCTTCAACTCCGAAATCCTATGCAGTTTATTACTGGACCTCATGTCTGGGATGTATTATTTAATTCCAGTAATGGCAGTAAGAGCCGCCTAGTTTCACATGGAATCTCCTTTCCTTCAGCTTCATTTTTCCACCAAAAAAAAAAAAAGGTGCTCCATTGGAGTGGTACCCCTCATTGCTTCTCTGAATCTTCCTCAAAGTCGGTATGGTATGCCTAGAGACCAACACGGGGGGGCAGGCATGATGGAGCGGATGACCTAGCAAACCGGCTGGTAGGGCCAGGCCATGCGAGGTTTGAGAGCCCGTGGAAAGGTGGCTGGAAATGCAGCTCACCTGAAGGAAAGCCACAGTGAGGCTGGCGGCAGGGCGGCACTGCTCTCTGGTTTACGTTGTGAGAAGGATCACATCTCTGAGCAACACTGTGTGAGTAAAGAGCAGAGATGAAAAGTGTAATTAAGAGTCACGTCCAGCAGTTCGTGAAGCAGGTGATGCAGAATAGAACGACACGGTCTTCAAAGGTAGGCAGACTAGGAAACGCAGTCTGTTGGAGGGTCCGGTGTGGGAACTGAGAAAATAACCTGAATGGAGGTTCTTTTAACTACTTAAGGTGAAAAAAAAAATACAACAGGAGAGATATTTACTGATTTGGACAACATCGGGTCTTCGCAGAGGTGAGACTTGAGAGAGCAGACCAGGGAGGGATGGCCTAAATTAATCAACTGATCTGGTGGAAGGTTATACTTGCGGAGCATAAATGAGCTAATAAAAAAAGAAGGAAAAAAGGGCTAAAAGATACGTGGTTTCTGCTTAATATGTTCCCCAAGGCAGCCCTCGCTTTCATTGGGTTGAAGAATAAAAACAAGGATCAATATGCAATGATTTTCTCTCTAAATATATGTGTAAGTAAGACATGCATTTAACTGCAAGTTATTTTTTTTTAAAAACCTGCCTAGAAGTAGAATACACAAATAGGTGTTTCTTCCCCGCCCCCCACCTCGGTACCCAGGGGTAAGGCAGTTTCCGTGTTGGTTCAGCTCCTCAACACAGCCCTCAGAAGACCAGGCAGCTTCATGGCGCTTTGTCAAATGTACTGAGTTGGCTTTTTTCCTCATGTTTTTTGTGTTACGGTTACAGTGGGTTAATACATCTCCAGGCTTGTGTGTACATTCTTGGCAGGAAAAAGAGGAAACCTAAAGATGGAAATCTCTCTGTCTTTGCACCAGAAATGTAAAAGTTTCATAGAAACCTTCAGAGAATATGTACATTGCATCTCATCGGCAAAGTGTACCATATTGCCTTGTTGGATGAAAATAAGGCGGGGAACCTGAAACTTAGCCAGGTGTGCTCCGTGGTGGGCAGCGGCAGGAAGAGAGGCGGCGCCCATCACTGCCATCGAAGCGAATGGGTTGCCGTCACCTCTGTCTCTGTGCCCCTGTCTCTGTCCCTGTCTGTCTCTGTCTTTCTCTTTCTCACGCACATACATCTGTATATTTTTATTCACGCTAACTCTTATTTTCATTAAATATATTTTGTTTTTCCATGGCTTCCCAGATTAGCTAAGATAGAGGGCAGCATTCTTTGAATTGCTTTATGACCTTGAGAAGTAAGTTAAACACACACCATGACAAGTATATAAGACTTAAAAATGGTACACAATACTTGGAATGTCAGGGAAAATTTTTACTTACACTTTTCATATTGTATTTATACAAGGTAGGGCAAAAGAAGGTTCACAGTTGTGAGTCCATGAAATAGAGTTTATCCTTACATTGTTACTTATTAATTATTGTATTATTTTTCATGTGAAAAATGGTATACCTACTCTTGCCCTCCCTGTATTAATCTGTGAATAAAAGCAAAGGTCTCACAACATGCACTTCCCCAAAACCTACTGCATGGCCTTCATCTTGGAAAAAAGTCTGCTATTGTACCAGAGAGATCTAAACAAAATGCCACATTTATCTGCCTCCAGACACCAGAAACAGGGGCAGTAAAAAGAACACAGACATTTTCTTTCAGAAAAATAAATTAGAGGTGCACACCCATCACTGACCTGTAGCAATTCTGAAATATGATTAGGTACCCGTTTCCAGAACTCTGTATTCAATAATACCCCTATTGAAGGGCTTGATTCTTCTCCAGGGGAGTAAATCCAGCTTGATGTTCTTTATTTCTGTGTAGGTATGACTTCCAAGGTCAGGATTCAACAAACATTTTCTGTAAAAGTCTAGATAGTAAATATTTTACACTTTAAAAAAAACATTACCCATCCTCCACCTCCTCCCTTTTGTCTACCCTTAGCTTGTTCTCTATGGAGTTCTCTGTCTGTTCTTTTGACTGGTTGATTCATCTGTTGTTTTCTTAGATTCTGCATATTAGTGAAACAATTCAATGTGTGTCTTTCTCAGTCTAACTTAGTGTACCTAGCAGAATACCCTTTCTGTTCATCCATTGACACCAATGGAAAGATTTCATTCTTTCCTATGCTGTGTCGTGCAAATCACATAATATAAATCACACCTTCTTTGTCCATTCATCTATTAAGGAACACCTAGGTTGCTTCCATATCTTGGCTATCAGAAATAATGCTGCAATATATATGGGGTGCATTTATCTTTTCTAATTAGAGTTTTGGGGTTTCTTAAGCTAAATAGCCAGGAGTGAAATCTCTGGGCTCTATGGCATCTCTATTTTTAATTTTTTGAGGAATGTACAGATTGTTGTCTACAGTGCACCATATGGCAATTCCACCGACTGCATAAGAGGGTTTCTTTTTCACTACTCTGCATCATTTGGTTATTTTTTTATAATAGCCATTCTGACAGGTGTGAGATGGTATCTTACTGTAGTTTTTACTTGCAGTTCCTTGAGGGTTAGTGGTGTTGGACATCTTGGAGTATATCTGTTGGCCATCTGTATGTCCTCTTTGCAGAAATGTCTACGCAGTCCTCTGCTCATTTTTATTGGATTATTTATTGTATTGGTGTTAAGTTATATCAGTTCCCTATATATATATTTGGATATTTTTTAATTTAATTTTTTAAAGATTTTATTTTTTTATTTTTAGAGGGAGGAAGGGAGGGAGAAAGGGAGAGAAACATCAATGTGTGGTTGCCTCTCATGTGGCCCCCCCAACCAGGGACCTGGCCCACAACCCAGGCATGTGCCCTGACTGGGAATCCAGCCGGTGACCCTTTGGTTTGCAGGCTGGCACTCAAACCACTGGACCATGCCAGCCAGGGTACTTTTCAAAATTATAATTAATTTTAATAATATTAAATTATAATTAATTTTAATATAATTAAATTATAATTAATTTTAATATAATTAAATTATAATTTAATTTTAATTAAATGTACTGAGGTGACATTAGTTAATAAAATTATATAGGTTTCAAGCGTACAATTCTATAATCCATCCTCTGTATATTGTATTGTGTGTTCACCACCTTAATTGATTTATCATTGGCTAATATCTTCTTACATTCAGTAGGTTGGTTTTTGGTTTCTTTCGTTGATGGTTTCCTTTGCTGTGCAAAAACTTTTCCATTTGATGCAGTTCCATTTGTTTATTTTTTGGGTGCTCCTGCTCGGGTAGGCATATCCAAAAAATATTGTTAAGAGTGATGTCAAAAACTTTACTGCCTATATTTTCCTCTAGGCATTTTATGATCTTTGGCTTTACATTTAATTTTTAATTCATTCTGAGTTTATTTTTGTATGTGGTGTAAAAAATAGGTCTAATTTCAGTTTTTACATGTACCTATTAAGTTTTTTATTTTAACTCCACCTATTTGAAGAGACTGTCATCATTCCATTGTGTATCCTTGCCTCCTTTGTCATAGATTAATTGACTTGATAAGCAAAGACTTATCTGGGCTCTGTATTTTATTTCATTGATCTATGTATCTGTTTTTATGCCTATGTTGTATTGTTTTGATTATTGTAGCTTTGTAGTATTGTTTGAAATTGGAGTTCATGGTATTCCTGCTTTGTTCTTTTTTCAAGATTTCTTTAGCTTTTCGAGGTCTTTTTCAGTTCCAAATAAATCCTAGGATCAGTTGTTCTAGTTCTAGAAAGAATGCCATTTGTATTTTAATATGAAATGTATTGAATCTGTAGATTGCTTTACATAGTAAAGACATTTCAACAATAGTAATCCTTCCAGTCCATGAACATGGTATATCTTTCCATTTATTTGCATTCTTTTCATTTTCTTTTTTCAATGTCTCATAATTTTCCAAGTATGTCTTGTACCTTTTTGGTTAATTCTATTCCTAGGTGTTTTATGCTTTTGCATGCAATTATAAACAGAAGTTTTTATAAATTATCTTTCTTATTATTTACTATTGATGTACAGAAGTGAAATGGATTTCTGTATGTTGATTTTGTATCATGCTACTTTATGAATTCATTTATTCATTCTCATAGTTTTTGGTAGAATCTCTAGGGTGTCTGTGTTCTGGATATAGTTTCTATTTCTCTATTTTTATAACTTTTTAAAAATACAAAATCATTCTTTTTGTATATAAAAGGTAGCCTCTCACCTCTGCACAACTTTTCTCTGCTCTCTGAGATCTTAGAGCACAGACCTCAGGGGGCCTAGGCTGCAGGCCTGTCTTTCTTATTACATAATTAATTTTCCATCAGTGCTCACACCTGAATAAATAATTCAGCTTGCTTTTTGCCCATGAACAGATTGGAGGCCTTGAGAACTTTTTTTTTTAAATTTTGAAGTCTGCCAGTCTCTTAGTACAATCTGCTGGTCTATGTGCCGATAGACTACACCTAAACCCCTTTTCAGCATTGCATGAATCTGAATTGAATTCACTTCATACTTCATGCCCCCAAATACACATTCATAATTCTTTTCAAGGTAGGTCTGTAATAACCAGTTTAGTCATGCCTGGTGCCTGTAGATAAGACCCTGAAGAATTTCAGCTGTTCTTTTGCCCTGCTGAGAAGGTCAACCAGGTTCTGCTTCAATGTTTCAAGAATCTTAGAAAAGAATCTTTGAGACTCAGACCACACATTTTATTTGATCTATATGTCTAGGTTATACTTTACTTTGAGGATCTTTTGCTGATGTAAAGATTAAAGATGAGAAAAAAATTTTTTTCATCCCTCAACTGAATAACTCTCATTACTTTTGTGTTTTCTTTATATTTGGTTTGTAAATGGAGCAGTTTATTGTTAATTGATGTTTCTCTTCTTTTACCTTATAACATAGAGCTACACTAAATGAACAACACTTTCAACATTTTTCCAGGACATATCATAAGCAAATCAACAAATTCATTAGTTGCTCTTCCCAAATTGCTGGAGCAAACAATTGGCTGAATCATATTGTTATTAGATAATAAGATTACTTCTTATGCCAACTTGCAGAGGAAATGTTCACACTATTTTTCTTGCTTTTGCCAACAGTTTATTCATCCCTTTCACAGCCTCTGCTGTTGCCTGGCTCCAGAGCCAACTCCACATGTGCTTCTCCTATTATGTCAGCATATTCAAGTGTTTCAGTTTTCATGACATAAAAACAGCACTCATTGCCCTGGCTGCTGTGGCTCAGTGGACTGAGCGCTGGCCTGAGAACCAAAGGTTCGCTGGTTCGATTCCCAGACAGGGCACAGGCTTGGGTTGTGGGCCAGGTCCCCAGGAGGTAGGGCATGAGAGGCAACCACACATTGATGTTTCTTTCACTCCCTTTCCCCCTCCTTTCCCCCCTCTCTAAAATGAATGAATAAAATAATTAGGAAAAAAAAGGACAGCAATTCTATGGAATTAGGGACCACTCACCTCTAGGATGACCTCACCTTAGCTAATTACATCTGCAGCTACACTATTTCCAAATAACACAACATCCTGCGGTTCTAAAGGTTACAACTGCAATGTGTTGGCAGGGCAACTTGACTTGTGTAAGTGGATTGGTGTCAAGATTCCAGATTGTTTATGTGGAAAAGTGTGGACTCATCCTTTCTGAGACCAGGGGAAGGAGGAGAGGATGTGAGACCTGTGCTTATGTTGCAAGAAGAGACGAACATAATTGAACATTTTATGGATGCACCCGCTGGTGCCTTGCTAAGCGGAGGATGTCAGTTGGCATTTGAGGAGACGGATGCACCCTTGTCTTAGTCAATGAGGGACCTGCAGGTCTCTGTAGACTCTTAGGAAATAATGAGCGTGTGCAGAAGTTCAAACAGTGGGGGCGCCATATGTGACGGATGGAATGGAGTCGGTTCACAGAGCAGATGGGACAAAAGCATTACCCATATTTTGCTGTATATAATGCACACTTTTTTGCCCGAGTTTTTGAGGGAAAAATAAGGATATGCATTATACATGGGTATAATGATTACATTCTGTGGGTATACTAATAATCCCATGTATAATGCACATAAAACCGTGGGCGTACATTATACCCAGAAAAATACAGTATTGGAAGCCTAGGTATGATTTAGGAGGGGGAATGAGAAGACCAGGTCGGGTGGGGGCAGGATACAATGGTCCATGTTTATAAAACAAGACAGTCAAGTGATAGGAAGCCATGGAGAGAGGGGTATAGATAGGCAGGAAGTGGAATTATTTAGGGAGATTTCAAAAAGACTATTATTTTTTATTATCTAACCCTTAGTACTGAAAAATAAAGCTAACAATTAAAGTTGTATTGCGTGGAAGCCAATTTCAATTTCACATTATTTTATTGAAAGGAAAATTTGAAAATTCAGGCTTCCTGCTTTTCATGCATTACAACATTTGTAGATTTGAACGTTGCTTTGCACGTTGATTCAGTACCTCAGGGTTTATGCTAGAAGAACTGCACATGCTCTGTGTCTGTCTAAGAGAGTTATTAAAAGTGGTTCATCCTGTTCTATTTTATTATGGTTTGGAAACAAGCCACACCAATAAGTAATTCCTATGATTCAATAAGCAAGCTGAGAATTTTCTCTCAGATGCCATTTCCAGAAGATTTTTCTTCACCATGAACAATCATTCTTACTGTTGGCTGTTGACACTGTACCTTCATGACCCGCATCCATCAATACACTCCATCGGCTGACCATAAGGGTCCGTGCCCTGGTCTCCTCCCTTTATTGATTGAGAGCTCATAAGCCATGCTGCAGAGCTGATCTTTGCAAATAGACTTTATCTATTTCTTCATGTGTATTAATAATTCATTTGAATAACCTTTAAAATATTATTTCCAAGGCAAAGCTGGCCAGAGGAAAATAATATGTGTGAGCTACTTACGGTGCTTTCAAAACTTATTCTAAGGCTATATGCATATAAACATAAATAAATATCTGTTATCACGATTTAAATAAGTTATTTGTTATTATGAAATACCTGAATTACATATAAAATTATATTTAAAATATTGCTGTGGTTATTTAAAAAGTTAGAAATTAGCAAAACTTTGAGTGGAAGGGCTCTTTCTCTGTTGTTTGATAAATATATTGTGCTTTCAAATGATGTGATACCTTCATTTCCATGAGCTTAAAACATTTTATTGTTAGAATTTCTCTGATCTAAGAGGTTATAAATAGCATTATTTACCTTGTGGGTCAAATACTGATAAATAAGTCATTTATTATAAGAAACTATAACAAAGAAACCAATGGAATGTCTAAGACCTTACTTTTTAACCCAACACACACATTAATTTCACTTTGTTTTTGCAAAATCCAAAAATTTTCTTGATAGAAAAAATAAGTCAAAAGATACCAGAGTTCATTCAGCATACAATACAGCCATGTTATTTACATATGACCCACATTTGACAGCTAATACTTACATGTCTTTCCAGTGTCACTAAGAAGTCTTTAACCAGTGGACGATGCCGCTTAGACTTTGCTTTTATCCTGTCCAAAAATCGTTTGCCTGGAGACAAAGTTAGGGGGAACAGCCCTCACTGTCTGGAAGAAATGTAGAAGTACATTCAGGCACAACTGAAAATTTGCAGTGAAGGTGAAGCAACAGATGATCTATCCAAAATATCACTTTACTAACTTCAAAAACAAATTACACGTAAAGTGGCAGAGTGAGAACCTCCGAACATTCACCCCTCCATAAAAGCAACAATAAATGGCAACAAAATTTTCAGAATCAACTTATTGAATACTCTGGAAATTCCCTAAAGGTATGTAACCACCTGAGAGCATTTAGTCCAGAAATAAGCTGAATTTCATTTAGGATAGTGAGCTTTGGGGCATTTTAGCATCCTTCATCCCACCCTGCCATCCCAGCTCAGCAGTCTTCTTGAAAAACAACAGACTCATTCCCGGTGTTCGGGGGAGCAAAATGGATCTGGTGCCATCAGCCTCATTCCCTAAGAATCGCCCCGAGTTTGCCTGTCTGGGAGTTCCTTGGAAGACCACGGCTAAGATAAGGCTTCCATTTCACATGGTAGCTACTCATTTTCTTGTAAAACAGAAGTTTCAAATTTGTTTCACTTTTAATTTTAGTTTTTTTCCAGATTGTTTTCTGTATACTCGATGAAAAGGAATGGGTGATGGGGATTTACTCTACAGCTTGACCGAAGTATGACTTATTCGATTTGCCTGATTCTGAATAAATTTGCACATGACTGCAGGAACCTATGACTTCTTCACAGTGGGACCACTAAATGGGAGAATTGTTCATTTACCTGCAGAAAGAATTAGCATTTTACCACACTAATCCACAAATGTTAGCTCAGTGTTAAGCTCTGATTGCAGGGTCAAATAATGTGTCCAGTATACTTAATTATTAGGCAACTAGGTTTACTCCATCAGAAATAAATCCATTAAAAATAAAGAACTCCAGAACTTCAAAACTACCCCGAGCTTATATGTCTTTGCCTGGTGATGAGAAGTTTTGCTTTTCTTCTGCACAAGCATCAGTTGCTTACAGATACAGAGCTTTTTTCTTTTTCTTTTTTTGTCTCAAAGCACACTATTCTGTGTGATTGAAACTATTCCGTTTCAATGATCACCACTCAGAATAAATTCTGCATACAACCAGCCCATGTGTTCTCTCTGTAAATGACCAAGAATCCAATGGTAAGATACTGGTTTCCAGGTCGCCACTTGTGACTCTAGCATTTGTTTTCCTGAGCAACCAGGTACCATGCATAGGTGCCATGCGACTATTAGACTCACCTGTGCATTGTGCTCTTGGAAAAAAAAACAATCAAACGATAGTCAACGCTCCTTTGTGTAAATATTTGTACTTGTTTTAGTCCCCTCCCTCCCTCTCTCCCTTCTTCCCTGCCTGCCTTCCTTTTTCCCTTCCTCTTTTCTTCCTTTTTTTCTTTAGAGAAATCACACCAACGTTACACTTCCGAAGACTGCATGAATCATAGAGGTGTTTCATTTTCTAATTTGCAAAATAAATCCAGCACCAGCCACAAAATAGTCTGTAAGTGCACTTCCATATCATAATTGTACTCTCAGTGTGGGGCAATTTTTTTAGGACACTATTGAGATTCTTTATGTACAAGAAAAGCTACACAGAATTAAAACAGTAAGAAAGAGAGTGAAATTAATTTATATGTAGATATTTTTTATTGATTTTCTAGGAAAATATTAGCATTTAAAAATATTTTGGTCCCATACATAGACATTCAGAGAATAGTGTTAGAGAAATGAAAGTATGCTGGGCCAAAAAAAAAATTAAAATTTTGAGTAGTCCAATTTTTCACTTTGATAATCTCCATTTTCCCCTTTTAAATGCACTTAATCTAATGGAGTCATAATCACAAACTCACTTGGTAATATTTCCATATTGGTACAGCATGAAATTGTAACAGAGAAACCAACATTTGAACTTGGAGTGAGGTGTAAATGAAAAGAAAGTATTTCAATACCCGCCTTTAAATATGAAGTTAGTCAAATTTAAGGATTAAATGTATAGAGACTGATGCGTGACAGCTATTCATTGCTTTCTTCTACTAGCTACACAGTCTCATTTAGACTTTGTCAGGGCATGAACAAATGACTTCATTTAAAACAGTAATAATTCTAAACTAATGAAAAGAAAAATGGAAGCACCAACACCTCACAGTTTTCTTCTGGAGATTGAATGAGCGAATATATGACAAGTTCTCAGCACTGCACCCAGGAAATGACTGCTCAGTAAATTGTGGTTGTTTTCATATATGATTTTAAGTGAACATTCATTTTAAAAATCGTAGAGAGGGAGAGAGACCGAGATTTGTCTTATCCCCTCTCCACTGTTGCAAGAAGCAAGGGTAGTCCTGAAGCATTCCTTCCTGCATTGCCAAAAGATCCCAGCGAATACAGAAACCTGCTGCTTGATGGTTTTCCTGTTCCTGGGCTTTCACTGTTCCGCAGTGATGAAACTCTCCACAGCCGTACTTCATGTATCTTTAAGATGAAGATTACAGCGAATGTCATGGGTTACATCGTTCCGGTATGATGTACCGTCTGGTCTGCTTTGTGTTGGCTGCAATCGTTGCTGGCACTGCCCTTCCCGGTCCCGCGCACCCACCTTGCCATGAGGATAAAAGTGAAATCAGGCGACTAGACTTTCTCTTGTTCTTTGAGTTCTCCTTTGAGTAACTCGGATGTATCTTTTCCTTCCTGTCATTTTATTTCAGGATTGGAATAACTGTCTCTAAGACAGTCAGTCTGGGTAGTAATTTTTATGTACATTTTTCATATTGTAGTTCACAGACTTGCATTTGTGTATCTTCAAAAATAAATATTTCTCATGTTATTCTGTTATTTTTTTCTTCTAGCCTTAAGGAAGCATTAACAAGTCAGAATTCATAAAATTTGGTGGCTCTGGTCTGACAACTTTTAGTTCATCATAATACCAAATGAGTGTTCATACTAGGGTATGACTTACATTTTCATGAACTTAAATGAACTCTTTGGTAGGTTAGATATGATAAATTCTCTGTAGTTATTACAAGTTATTGTGTAAACTCATTGAGGGATGGTTATAAAAACTACGTACCTCAATTTGGTGACCCCGACAGCAAGTGGCTGTGCTCAGACAATGAAGCACATACAAAATACTGCCTTTTCAGAGGCATCATTGATTGCTAAAGTGTCTTATAAGTTGTGTGCCTTAGATCTTGGATGATTTTCAAAAAATCCCACTCTGGACACAAACATTCCCATTAGTAGAAGGTAAGGCTTGGCTTTGAAGCCATTTTTTCCAGGAGGAGTTTGTATAAACCCCCGAGTTGGTCTCCCGGCCTATGCTTTTGTTTATCGGGCCTTTAAGAAAATGGCTCACAGGAAATTACGTGTAAGTTTAGTTTTAGGCTTTGATCATGTGATTTTTGCCACCCTCTTGAAGACCTATGACTTGTGTTTCCCGTTCAGGTCTACACAAAATTTTAAGGGACTTAATGTCCCTGTGCTGAACCTCAGAGCGTACACCAGGTTAAGTGATAGGCACACTCAGCAGAGTGCTAGAAAGTGCAACAGTGTGACGGTGACACTTTCATGGCGGTCATGGGGGTGGGAAGGTGTCACTGGGCATCAGGGACTCTTCCAAAGTGTCGCTGCATTGTTGTGTTTCGGCAGACTGCTTGCTGACAGTACAACTCCTCCTCTAAAGGGGAGGTTTTCCTTTAGCATTGCTGTGGATCAGAAAGACAATTTAAAAATTCTCAAAGTCTCCTGGGATATTTAAAACTTAATGAATGAAAAAGTAAAAGCAAAAGGAAAGAAGAAAGAAAAAAAAGAACTCAAAATAAGAGAAGACAAGAATAAAAATTTAGATATAAATGAATGCAAACAACGAAAAAAATGGCCAAAAAGAAAGTGTGAGTTGTGTAGGGGTACACTCAATAACCGTCCCAAAGACTGAGCTCCATCCAGGTCCTCCACACGGAGCTTGCGTGTCACGGAAGGCGTGTGTACAGTGCCAAGGCTTTTATACTCCAGGGTAAGGAACAGAAATGCTGCATGCAAAATAAAGGTCCCACAAATCAATGCATGCAACTGTTCCAAAACCCCCAGTGACTATAAATGTCATTATTTTAACTCATCAAATCCCCTGTTAATATAGAATATCTCTTTATGTCAAAATGTCTTTTCATCAACGGAGAACTACTGTTGCTTTGGCTGCCGTCTCCAGCTAGCCAGTTGCTCACTGAAATATCCTCTCCAATGCCCTTTAGCCCTGTGCTAGAGTGGGTTACTGACAACAACATTTAAACATAAGTTCGAAAAAAAATATTTTGACTGGACATCAAGTATTGCAATGAACGAAGATTATGTCTTGTCTTTGTGAATACAATTATTCATTGATCAATCACTGCACTCTAAAATGACTGATGGGGGGTATTTTCTCTGCCTCTGAGGAATTAAATGCAAACCTGGGTCAGTCATCTGATAACAAAGGCTCTGAGAGAATACAAATGGAACGCCCTGCAGCGGACTTGGCAAACTGTAAACATGCTCCTTTTTATTTTATTTTTCTTAATAGCCCCTTATAGAAGGTGTCTGTTTGATTTTTCTCTGCCTGCTCTCCCTTAAAAAGGAAATCTGATTTGAAGGTAATATATCAAAGCACTTAACATGGATAACAAATTAGAGTTCTCTCTTTTTCTATTTCTTTCTATAAGTTTCTAGTGGCTAGAACGTCTTTGAGAAGTCTGAGGACGGAATAAGCCCCGAAGTCTCAGCTGGCTGGAACTTCAAGGGCAGGAATGAGTCTCCCTTTGGGATTTCTCTTTTTAATTATAGGCAGAGAGACATAGTTGTTCTCTGAACATCTTGAGTGAAGAGTTTCCACCCTACCCCAGTACCCTGTGGTAGTGATAATTCACTTTGAGTAAATATTTTGGCAAGCAGAACTAAAGTATAAAAAATTAAATAATTTTTACCGTATTGAACAAAAGTTTGTCTGCACTAACATTGTATCCTACCTTGTCCAGTTAGTTCACGTACGTGTATGCATTTCCCCTCCTTTCACCACTGACAAAAATGAAGAGGAGAGCACAATGAACAAATTTCCCCTTCCTCCTTCTCTCCCTCCCTCCCTCCCTCCTTCTGAATAGTCACTTAACCCTCCCCTTGTCAGTCAAGGTGTGAGGTATCACTAGAAAATGAGAGGAAAGCTGTCAGATCTCTGTTATCGCTGAACTAGCTGTCCATTGGGGAAGACCCGGAAATTATTCAGGTCTGACACTGGTGACGACCCAGAATAGCCCTGCAGAGCCAGGAATCCCGACTCAGGAATGTTCAACCCGTTTCTGACAGCAGCACATTTGCTATTGATATGTAGGTGAATTCTTTCCCAAGACCTCAATGGGAAAAAAAAAATACAGAAGAGCTCAATTACTGACAAAATCATCCTTCTTTTTCATGCCTGAGTCACCTTGGACTCTTTCTCCTAATAACTAATAGAAGGTTACAAAGTCTTAATAGCTTCTACTTTTAAGCATTGCTAATATTTTGTGACTCTTTCTTCTCTGCGTGCCCAGTAAAAGTTAATGAACTCCCAAACTCCACTGTCTACGTGTCTCTTGGCCACTTTATTTAAATCTAGAATCTACTTGTCCAATTTTATGTCACATCTCAAACCCGAGGTTTCTCCCTGCCACTCATTGACAATTACTGTTAAAATCAATGCCTCTGTTTCCCTTTCTGTGCAGTTATTTTTTTTATTCCAGGTGATTAGCACTCACGGCCACGATGCAAAGGCTTAGTCTCTCAATCTCTCGGAATCTTTACTGCCCATGACCTGCACCTGAACTCAAACATATCCACACATGACCATGCCACGCTTGGGGACTGCAGGTCTAGTCACATGTGGAGTGTTCTCGAATACCTCGCCTCGGTTGATACGTTTATTTTCACAGCCCCTAATGATTATTACTCTCAGGATATCTGTTCTCTAAACAAACGGACACTTCTAGTCCAATGGACACTTTAATTTCTTTCCATATGAAACACTTCTTTCTTCATTGTACCTTGCCATACAACTTCATTGTTTCATCTGACCTTGAATCTGATTCTGTCAAATTGCCTCTATGCCTTGTGTCTGTGATGCTGCTTAGATCAAACATGCATCTACATTCAGTCCACATGCCTGTGCTTTCCATGTCTACAAGGTTTCAAAATATGCCCCTGTGGCACGTGGGTTGAATAGATCAACAATCAATTCATAGTTTCCACTCATCCTCACTCTCAGGGGTGAGTTAAGAGAACTAGAAATAAAGACATTGACAGGCCAATTTCAGAACTTGCTATTACGCAGCATAAAGTTTACCAACATAGTATCTATTCTTGCCAACTGTGCCCCCTGTTCTCCTGTCCCCTGGATGACACTCATCTGTGGCAGCGTGAAATGCAGTATGGCTCAGAAGCTGTGGAGTTAGCATGGGTTTGAATCTTGGTTCTGCTACTTAGTGTCTGTCTGATTTTAAGTCATTGCTCGGGGCCTCTGCTTTCTCATTTTTAATGAGAGATGAGCAGTACAGACCATTGTTATTGCCATCGTTGCTGTTTTTGAAGGCCATTCACGCTGGTCCTAGTAGAAACAAATCCATCTCAAGTGTCTCCCCCAGACTGACTGCTGTGCTTACTTCTCAATTTAATGGCAGTTGATCTCTTTCCTCTACCACCTTCCTGCCAATTTCTGGGCCATCGAGGTATCCTTTGGGCGACAGTGTCTCGTGTGGTTTTGTAGAGACAGTTTGAAACATACTCTCCTGTGAGCAGTGGAGAACCTTGTCTCTCAGACATAACACAGCTTATAAAACCTTTCCCGCTTGAGACAGTTTCAAATCGGTATTTATTCAAGTAAAGTCTAAGTGAACTAAATTCCCTCTCAGAAAATGAGCATTGCAAAAGCAACTGGCAAGCTCATTTCCGTATCTGATGCGGTTCTATAGGGAATTCAGTCTCTCATCGCCTTGTCTCAGTTACCCTGTGACGATGGGACAGCGTTTTGACAGGAAACCCACCTCAGATTGCTTCCAGGGAAGCGTGAACCCTTCCGACCCCTCTCACCACGGCAGCCTGTGCGGAGCTCTGCCCGTAACTGATGAGATACAGGATGCTGTGGGCAAGGATGCTATTATTTTTTAAATACTATTTTCAACCCTCTGCTCTCTCATTCCATTTCTGTGTATTCTTTTCATTTAAATCTAATCACGTTAATAGTTTATAACATTCACTTCAAGATTTTCCCACATATAGCATCATTTACCTCCAAAAACAGACCTCATGGCTACAAAGTAAAAGTATTCTAGGGAGGTGGGAGAGGGAAAACGGAAAATAATGACATTTGGAAGAGCTGGCTGTTTTTGCACTTGACCTGACGGGTATGCAAATAACCCCAAAAGACAGGCTCGTTACTCCCAAGGCCAGTTTCCCTTGTGACTGAGCTAAGTGACATTGTTCAGAGAGGCTGGCGACCTCTGGATAACATGCCATGTCTCTCTTTTGGTGGGTTTGCCCTGGTTTATAAATATCTCAATGTTTTACTCCTAAGAGAGAAAGATACGTATTGTTTAGTGTAACATACACTTGCTGAGAACTCAACAGAGTTCTGAGGACGTTATAAATGAGAACCCATTAAAGCCTCATCATCAGCCTAGATGGTAAGAGCTGTTCATTTATTTTCTTTTCATGCACAAGAAAGCAGACCCCAGGAATGTTCATTACGTCCCTCGGGGGCCGCCCTCCCAATGGCGTGTCCAGGGCGATGGCCCAGGCTCTCTTACGCACTTCTACCCAGGAGTCTCTGGCCCCTGGAAAGACCTGTTACATCACTCCCCCGTGATGCTTTGTCATATGGTATTTCAAGTATAGACTTTTTAATTTAAATGTTGTCATCTCAACCGAAATAGGCTGTCAAGTACGGTTCAACTGTTGACCCTCTGTACTGACCTCAAGAATGTCATGTTTATAATTAATAGTCACTGGAGACGCATGTAGGTTTAATTGCAGGTCTCTACAATCTGCAGTCACCCACCCTATTTCTCCGAGACCTAAGTGTTTGTTTGAGGATGAAAGTCCCCTCTCATGCCTTGCGATAATGTCATACAAGCATTGAAAACATAATCACTTTGCCATCTCACCAGGTACTGTTCTATTTCACCAATCCAAGTTTGGAGGCAAATAAATTGCAGCCGTGAGTAGCACCATATGGCAAATATAACAATGAGTGTTAATACATGCACATTAGCATAAATAAAAATAAGAATATGTAGAAAGTGTCAAATGGTCTACTCAGCGTGTATTCCTGTGTCCTACAAATATGTATCATTTGATTTTATAAAATGATTAAAAGTATTTAAGGAGAGGTCATATGTTTATATTTTAATATGGTGCATTTTAATTATGGGATTTGGCAAATACTTAACGAGAAATTCCAAACACTGTGGTCAGAATTAAACATACAGTGCTCTCATGGAATTTATAGAAGTCGGGGAAATAAGTAAAAACATAAAAGCAAATGCCTAGTTACAAAAGGAGAAGCGTGGGGGGCGTTGGGTCTGCAGGGCCATGGCAGGTCGGTAGGGAATGGACAGTGAGCCGAGTGAAGCAGAGAGGGGTCCTCAGGACAGGTGCCCAGGAGCCCATTCGGAGACAGGGCTCAGAGCACAGACCGCATCCTACATCAGGGCCCGGCCAAGGGGGCAGGAAACAGAAAGAAACACGCAAACTTTAGTAAGGACAACAGTAAAATGCTTGACACAAAATCTTCTCAGTTTCATAATAATTGTTCTTTGAAACAAATACACAATTTTTTATGAATTTCCAAGGAAATGAACAGCAATGTTTAAATGTTAACTACATAGTCAACATAGGAGATGGCATAGATCTTATTCGTTAGTCAGATAATGTAACCAATAAAATTCCTTAGTTAAAAAAAGAGCTGCACTTCCATTTTCAGTTTGGTGAAAAAGGAACTCACTTTTCTAGTGACAATTTTCTTCTCTCCTCTTTATAAGATTGTATGAATTATTTGGCAGTTTCTGTGAACGTGTTGATACAAATCCTTGAACACCTGTGTCCAAAGAGATACACAGAGTTCCCTCTTTAGTCTCCGGCCCTCCTCAGGAGCAGAGGTTATTCCAAGTGGGAGACCTTGCTAGTTTTCTCAGGCCCAGCCCAGCAGGAAGTGGGAAGCAAAGGAGCCTTTGAAAGACCGTTTGGGACACCGGGCAGGTCTAGTTTACAGCTGACCAAATAGAAGCTGTTTTCCCTGGGACTGGAGCAAGGGTCAAACAACTCAGACGGGACCTTCATTTCACCTGGATGCTGACCTGACCCCCGTTCCTGACACAAGGCTTCTGGAGCCCTTGTACTTGCCCAGGTGAAATGAGGCAACTCTGGGCGACTCCTGCTTGAGCACCGGTTGGTGGGCAGGCCCCGCGGGATGAAAAGCTGGGAACTGTCAGCCCTGCCTCTCATTCTCTTGAGAACAGAGAAGTGCTGGAAATGAGCTAAGGTCAGCCAGGCCCGCGTGGTTAGGATTCCATAAATCTTAGGAATCCAGGAGCGTGGGGCTTGGGAGCTTCTCATGGACACACGGAGATTCTGGGAGTGTGGCTGGAGGCTCCATGCCCTTCCCACGTAGGTGCTTTGCACTAGTGTCTCTCTTCCCGTTGGCTATTCCCAACACTGATTTGAGTATTTCATGGTGGCAGCTCTTTTCTTGGAAATATTGTTAAAGATGTTGTCCTCTTGTGCTCACCGCCATTCTTAGCCCAACTTCTGATGAACCGTGAATTAAATACTGGTGGGGGTGGGTTCTTCAGCAGGGCCTAGGAGTTGCCTGATGGCTGAGTGTATCAGCCGAGATCTTTCCAGTTTCTACATTTCACCAAATTTGCATATATCTACATAAAATGCACCTGCCTATCTACTACAGCAATAAGATGAGGGGAATGTGCAACGTTGAACCAAGGCTATGGCCAAGTGAATTCTGAGGGGATTCAGGGTAGAGAACAGCCATGATACAGAGAGAAAATCTCAGAATATTTCAATTCTGCATCCTAATACATGCCGCTAGAGAAAGATCAGATAAAATCTCTTCATTTGCAGTTATGACTTGAAACTAATACTTGGAACAAAGGTATTTGTATTTTAAATATGACAGACTGAATAAAAGAAAGTCTAAAAATATTTATCAATATTTTCTATCACGGAGAACTGTGCTTATAAATATTTATTGCATTTCAGATAATATATGAGTATAAATAAAAAGCAATATAAGGACTCTACTGCTATATGCTAAATTAATAATGTGTAAATTATAAGCAGTCATTTAAAACATGTCACATATTTTCAATGGATACATAATTGAAATGGTTTTGAAGGTGAATTAGTTTGGTATACAAATAATTAAAGCAATGGTTTTATGCACTCATTAGAATATATTGCTTTTGAGCCTTTAATGAATTTCTGCAATACATACATAAATCAAGAAAGTAAAGGTTGCATTTTTCACCCACAAAATATTAATAAGGCACCTGCTATGCACCATTCATTGTCAGTGTCAAGGGTAAAACACTCAATTAGACACAGCCTAGCTCTTGAAGAAACTCCCTGTGCCTTCGCAGAACACAAGACAATAATCATCATCATTTTTTTTTTTTGAGCAAAAACCCATTAGCACAGAATAAAATCTGATGCAAAAAGTGACCCTGACTTTTGGGATGCGTGCTTGTCAGCATCAGCAGCACTGGCCATGAGTCCTCAGTGCCATGGCAACAGGCCCAGAGCCAATCACATTGAACCTGATGGAGTTACAAACCTGGGTTATTTTCTACACCAAATTTTTGATAACTGGGTCTTATTTTTGGCAAATTTGGAACAGAGAAGTTACTTCAAGGCTTGAGTCTAGGTAATCTCCTTGTAACATTAATTCTTTATAAATGTGCATAATTTAGGCCTTTGCATGGCAATTCAAATTACAAACCACCGTGACAACACTGCTAAATTGAATAAAATGTATAATAAATCAATTGACCAAACAGCCAAAATAAGCATAATTTAGGCTTATGTATAGCAATTCAAAATTCAAACAGTTATGACAACATGTCTAAATCAAATAAAATCTATAATCAATCAATTAAAAAGAAATCAATTCCAGGTTGCTTATCAAAGCAGGTCAGTGTGCTCTTTTTTTTAATTAAATTTATTTGGGTAGCACTGGTTAATAACATTGTATAAGTTTCACGTGTGCAACTTTATACTATGCCATCTGTATACTCCATTGCACGCTCACCGCCCGAAGACTAGTCCCTTTCTCTCCCCATGTGTTTGACGCTCTTTTCACTCTTCATCCTCCTCCTGCTCCCTTCCCCCCGTAACCACAATTCTGTTGTCTGTATCTGTGAGTTTGTTTGGTTTTTGTTACTCTGAGCTGTATCCATGATCACCTAATTCCACGTCCAACATACAGCAATTTGTTTCTTTGCTGTAAAAGTTATGCCAGGGTGTTACTCTTCTTCCAGTTGCTCCTTTATCCTGCCGTCTAGAAAACATGTCACTCACTTTAGTGTTCACAGGTCACTTTGCTGTAAATCCTCCTCCAACCCTGGTCCCTGAAGATGGACCTGGTCCTTCAGTAACGCCCTCCCCACCCAGCATCTGCCATGACGCCGCAGTCAATTTCACCCGATCACTTCAGCATTAGCTTCTCTTATTGAACTGCACTGAGGTAGGGCTAGTGTCAAGTTCTGCTCTGTGAGTCCATGCCACGGTACTCTGTTTGACAGAAATGAGTCCTTAAGAACCACAGGCTGAGTTGAAAATAACAGATGAAACAGCAAACAGGTTGACGATAGAGCAAGTGGTGGAGAGCTGGAACTTTGGATTCGGAAATAGGAGTTCCAGAAGGGATAGGTGCTCTTTCAAGCACGTGCATTGGAGGCATTGGCATGGTGCATGCAGAATGGTTGGTCAGGAAAATAGCATGTAATAGGCACTGAGTAATATTATATAGTAAACATTTTAATGATTAATTGCTTTAACAATCTGCACTGCTCCCATAAGCTAGATTGCCAAAACTGCAGCCACGGGTTAGGAGTGTGTGAGCTTGTTAAGATTTTGATGGCTGTGACAAACAGCGACCATCTGACTGGTCTGGCAGCGACCCTTTGGATGCTGAGGCCAGGTCTGCGACTCAGGGCTGACTCACTCTGTCCTGCTACACTTCTTCCAACTGCAGAGTCTGGGCGGCCGCTGGTGCTGGGCAGACCTGTGGTCCCCAGAATTTGAGGAGAGGCAGGATCTGGTGTCCCTGTCTTCCATAGAGGAAGGAGGACAGGTGGAATAAATGTTTCTCCAAACCACACAAAAATCAGGGAGAAAGAATTTCCTCCAAACAAAACTCATACCTTCATGAAATGTGTATCTTTTTCTATACTCAACAGTCTAAAATTGAACTCAGTGTTAGTTATATTTCTTGCAATAAAGAATATTTTTAAAGATATTTAACATACGTAACAGTAGAAGGTGAACAGCTATCTGTAATAAGCTGGGTCGGCTTTATTCCCAAACTCCACCAAATAAAGGGAAAAAAATGCTCTTTACTTTGGAAATGCATATTTCTCTCATCTTTGGCAACAAAACGTGCAATTAAACTTTATTTAAAAGTTAATTTCTATGAGATTAAAAAAATAAAATTATAGACATCCACCTCATTACTGTTGACAAGGGAAAGCTCATAAACATAACATCTAATTTGGTGTAATGAAACCAGAAGGGATCAATTCTTCAGAACCGAAACAAGTCAGAGATCTACCCAGAAGATAAAGTACTTCCATTAAGTGTATTTGTTTCAATAAGAGGAGATTATACAGTGACCTTTTCTGAGGCTGCCTTGGTTTCTCCATTTTTAATCATTATGCAAGGTTTGGTAGAAATCCTCACTGACACTTGGTTCCTCGGGGGACAATTAAGAGAGTAGTGAATTCTCTGGAAACTGGAAATCATTTCACTTTACTATCGAAAATGACAGCAAGCGCAGCCAGAGCATTTGGACTGTCGGAGCCATCTTCCAAGGTTAATAACACAGGAATCCATAATTTGTGCTTAAGGAAAATTACGTATCCAAAAGAAAATTATTAAATATACATACAAATAGATCCTTTGCAATTAATGCTGCATTACACAACATGTAGAGCTATTGCCCTACACGCGTCACCTTGCACATACATAAATCTGTTCCCAGCAAAGTCGCTATTTTGGTTTTTGTCGATCTTGCTCTTTCTATTTTATATTCCCAAGTTATGTTACTTTGCTGTGGATTTTATTTTTGAAAGGTGGGACAGAAAGGTAATATCAGCACTATTTTTTAACCAAAGCAAATTAATTTAAACTTAACATTCATTTTGATTGTTTGTGAAACAAGTGTATATATATTTAGGAAAAAATATCCGGTAAAATGTAATATCAGAGACTTATTCAGGGCAGGTACCACATAGTGTTGTATCAAACAAATCCCAAAGGGTTATTTCTCCTCTCTGATCAATGCCAATGAGGTGGACTTTGGGGTTTTTTTTTTTTTTTTTCTTCTCATGCTTCCTTGTTCCTTAGATTCCCTGATTTTTCCACTGGAACCTCCGAGGGAGTGAGGTTGTATGAGGGGTTTGGGGGCCAGGCTTGGATTCTGCACATGTTCTGATCCCTGTATTTCACTCTCCTGAAATCAGATCTGCAGTTCCATGTGACTTTCAGGGGCTAGGATGTGGTCTGGACATTGTTCCCAGGGAGGACATGAAGAAAAATATTGGTGGTGGTTAGTATTCTCTGGAAGAATAAGTTTCCTTTGAAAATCATTTTAATGAATTTCAACTTGAGTTCTGTATCTTCTTTGAAGAAGATATGTATTATTTAAAGGTCTAATCTCCATGACCACAACTTCCTTAACTACTAAGAGGGTGCAAAAATGTAATATAATATTTTCAAATTATATACGTTGATATCCCAAACTTACCTCACCACCAGCCTAGACCTGTCCTGCAACCATGGACTTGTTTAGCCAACCACCTGCTGGTGTAATCACTTACGCATCCAGTCTCATTCAATGGGCAGTGCATTCTTGTGGATGCTTGATCCCACCCTTCCTGAACGCCCTGCTTCCACCAGTGTGACTTGCCAGCATCACCTTCAAAGTATAATCCAAATCTGCTCATTGAAACTTCCTGGCTCAATCCAGTATTATCTCTTTACTAGCTTTTAAAATAAGAACCTCCCCCAAACGCTCTTCTTCTGTGCTTGACAATTGCGTTTTATTCACAAAGCCTTCAAAGTGATTAAGTAATAAGACAGAACACCTTAAATTGGTCGATGAACCCCATTAACTGCCTCACGCAATTGTGTTCTGACCTCTGACTTCACCCCCAGTCTCCTTTCCCTTTCCCCCTCTGCGCATGCACACGGGCCACCGGGCCGTGCCTCTGCGTGACTGCCCTGTCCCTCTGCAGCTCAGTGAGACTCACCTGTTTATGGTTCAACGTCACACCCTCCAGCTCCCAGCATGCCTCAGGCCCATTCTGTCCCAATTTTCTGCGGAGGTCTTCCCGCCCCCCTTACCGCCGCGATTGCATGGAGCTGCATACAAGCACAGACGTGGAATCTTGTTACTCTCAGCACTGAGATCGCTTCTTTTTGATGTGTTTTGTTTGTTTGTTATTGTTGTTACTGAAACACTCTGCCAAAGCAGGCTAAAATATGTTAAACAGCCTCTATTTTAATTACTTTTCCAATTGCCTGTCTCTCTACGCTGGAATGCATTTTTTCATCACAGCAGTGATTTGTGTATTTTATGCCCGGATCCATCCGCAGTGCCTAGACAGCAGCGATTGTAAAATGGGCTGTGCCTCAGTAAATGGCTCTTTAAGAAATGGATATTTAAGGTGGATCTCTCCCCATTTACACAGGGGAGGAACGGACGGTAGGAAACTGGCTTAAAAGCAATCTGAGTTCAAGTTTACTAACCGATAGCGTTAATATTTCACATAGTATTTGCTGTAAAGCAGTAGGATGCTTTAACCCAAATAAATCAGCAGCAACTAAGTTTGTGGAATGGAGAGAGGGAAGCAGAGTCTTTCCCACTTACTAGTCTGACATCCTCTGGAAAGGTGAGTGCTGTTTATGACATCTCGAGATATCTGATAAACTGGAATAGATGATCACAAAGATTTTTTGGGGGGATCATAACCCATGATTCCATAATACTCTCCCTTTTCCAAAAAGTGTATCCTTGTATGGTTAAGGAATCCCGCAGAAGTCCAGTTATTATTTCTAAATCCTGAAGTGAAAAAAATTCTATGAGAAGAATGATCTCCCTGTAGTTTTGTGAAAAACATCGATATTTCCCAGTGCTCCCTGCAGGAGTGGGGAGCTACAGAAGTTCGCCCTCTGAACCCTTCATCTCAGAAGGTTCTTTCACAGGTGCGCGCGGTGAGAAAAGCAGCCTTACACAAGGGCTGCCATAAACACTGCTTAAAGGTGTGAATCCCTTAATGCACGTTTTAAATATGTGCAGAGGGCACAGTGACATCTTTCTGGACCCTGGAACGTGATGATCACACTACACCACGCTGCCCGAGTAGGTTCCTTTCTGAGATTGTATGGCATTGTGACCTTCTGAGGTTGTTTATGATTTAATAGATTAGAATATCGATTTCTCATAGAAATATGTTTTAAATAAATAATGATGATCAATATCAGAAAGCCGCATGTAATGCACCGAGACTGGAAGCTGGATCCGAAAACTTAAGCCCTCTGAGAAACACGAGGGAGCAGAACGGGAAATGAATTTCAGTGCCTCCTGGCAGGCCCTGCAGAAGAGCAGGCCTGGCAATGTAAATGGTTGCCTCCACCAGCGAGGGCCAGGAACAGGCCAGGAGGACGGAGCAGACACAGCACGGGGACAGAGAAGTTAGCCAGCTTCCAGCTTTCTGAAATAAAGTTGGTTCTCTAGTAACGCCGTGATTTATTTTCCACTCCTCTCACTTGATTGAAGCTGAGATTCTGCAGCATCCTGTTGAGTATATATCCTCGATTTCTGAACCAATGGTTATGATACAGTCGTTATTCAGTAAGTTCTCAGTAAGGAGATGCATGAATTGATCAGCTGAAGACAAGAGCCTCGAGGAAGGTTGACTTAGCAGGAAATGTATTACGAATGGTCTCAGGAATATATACTGACCTTCCCGAATTCATTGAAAAAGGGTATAAAATGACAAATGAAATTTCTTTCTTAGTAAGTCTTACTTTATTTTTTGTAAAGGCGAGATTTTTTTTCTTTTAAAAGAGCACTGAAGAAATATTAAAACCAATGTATATAAAATGGCTCAGTTTGGTGGCACAAATCGGAAAGACATCCTAAAGTAGTATAAATTATTAAGGAGTGAAAGCAAATTACTCAATAATTAAAAGGGAGAGAGAAAAAAAAACATAGTTAAGCTGCTGAGATTTTAAAAAATAACAAAGTTCATACAGAGATATACAAGTAGAAAAATAAAGATGCCATTAATTCAATTGTAAAAATGGATTAAATATGGGAGACAATTTTGTCAACTATGACATTTATTAGGCTGCAGAGTCCCTGAGGGAAGGGATGTAGATTCTGTACTCTGAATCATTTAAAAACTGAGTGAATTGAACACTTAAGAATACCCTGAAGGGAATAAGCCTTTATTAGAACAGAATTGAATAGATGAACTAATATAGCTTCCACCTCTCGTGTTTCTTATGTTATCAATCCTTGACTCAAAAAGCATACGAAGCTGCTAGTGTCCTGATATGAGAAATTAGAACATATTAAGGAGAAAAATTAATGGTGTTAATCAAAGTATAGGTTAAATATGAAATCAAATATTAAATGTAAGATTTATAGTAAAATAGATTCTCCAGGTGGCAGTTGAAATAAAAAAAATTGAAATGAGCACTAATATTAACCTTTATAGTTAGAATTTTACTTTTGGGTGACATAGGAATGTGTTTATTAAATTATTGTGCTTTAATTTGATTAATAGTAGAAAAAATAACATCAAAGGAAATTACAATCTTCAAATGATAGAAAAATGTTTCCCCTAAACTCAGCTATGAATTGGAGTAGGTATCAGAAACCAAGCCAGCAACTAAGGAGCAATGTAATTAAAACACTGAAAGTCACAGAACAAGCAAAGCAGTCACCCTGAAATTCTATACCAAGCAAGAGAGACTTCAAAACTAAAGAATAAATTTAAATTAGTATTTATACATCTCTCCGTGCCACGTTCCATCGATGGTAGGCGTCCCTCGCCGTTCAGATATTCCATTCCTTTTTGCAGGCTGTGCCACCCTGGCGGTTTCACTTTCCAGGATCCCCTCGCGGTCGTCCCAGGTTTGGAGGTTCTGTCCTCAGCCACGTGCCATCTGATGAGAGGCGTCGCTCAGGTCCGGTGCAGCGGTGTTTCCCTCTAGGTTTCCTGCTGGTCCTTTCTGGGATTCCCGTCCCTCTGCCCCCATCGCCCCTGTTCTCCCGCGTCACGTCGTTGTCCATTAGAGCCCGCCTTACGTTTAAATTCCCGGCCTCGTAGTCCCAACCTCCTTGCCGAGTCTGGTCCCGGTGCTTGGTTCGTCCCTTCCCAATGTGCTTTGGGCCCCTCTGGCATGCCCAGCCGTGTCGTCTGCATCGCCAGCTGTGACAGGCTGGGCAGGGGTGTTCTGTAAGGCGGCCTTAGACATGCCACAAGGAAGAGGGGGTTGGGGTGGGTGTTCAGTCCCCAGACGGGTCTGGGTCTTCAGTGAGCCGTGCCTCTGGTCAGGAGGGCACTGGGCAAAGGCTTCCCAGCTGGGACCGGGCTTGTCCCTTGCAGCAGGTCAGCTGGGCTCTGACAGACCCCAACAGGTTGGACCCTGGGCTTTCTCACGTGGTTACCCCGTGGGGACATGGTCCCACTCTTGGAGGTAAATCTCACAGTAATGTGAGACCCCCCCCCCCCTGCCGGGGCTAGGTGTCCCCAGAGATTCCGACTGAGACTTGTTCACACTGAGCCTCCAGCAATGTGTCACTCTGGTTGTCCCAGAGGCACTGGCGCCCTGGGTAGGGTCAGCCTGGGGGTCTCCACCCTGGGGTCCAACACCCCTTGAATGTGTCTGTCTGTCTCTCTGAGCGCTCTGAACGGTGCTTTGCCAAGTTTTTTGCCTCTCATTTGAATTCAACATGAGTTGTTCATTGCCTGCTCAGCTTTTTGTTTGGTTTCAGGACAGAGTGGCAACTTCAAGCTCCTCACATGCAGAACCACAGACCAGGCGGTCTTGTATCCATGTCCCCGTCCACTGGTTCTACTCCTGGGGCAGAATCCGTTGCCCCTGGCCCCCTTCTTTGCCAGACAATTGACCTTCTAATATCTTCCTCCCATGTCAATGCGAATCCCATTGGGAAGGAGAGGCCCTTTCCTCAGATACCCTTGTTTCTGAGTAAGTCTAATTAAAGCCTTTTTGGTTACAATGTATTTCCATGTCTTCAGGAAATAAGAAAGGTTGAAAACATTCAATAACAAAGCTGCAACTCCTTTGCAAACAAAAAGCCAGGGTCGGATGCCTGGGAGCATATATAATTCTGTAATTAAGCCCCAGAAAAGCTCTTTCTGTCAATTTGCAGTCAGGACAACAAAGTGAGGATATTAGGAAGTTTTTTGTTGAGCTTTATTGATGGAAGTTTTACACGTGTTACTTTTTTTGATTTTCACAATAATACTGTAAGGTTTTGTTATTATTCACACGTGCCACGCCATGCACTTGGGACTGAGAAAGAATAAATGCTTTGTCTTTGAGCATTTAGACAATACAAGTTTAGAAATGAATTTTAAGCTCAGGTTTTTATTCTGTTTTTTTTTTTAAAGATTTTATTTATTTATTTTTAGACAGAAGGGAATGGAGGGAGAAAGAGATGGGAAGAGATATCAATGTGTGGTTGCATCTCACGTGGTCCCCTTGGGGACCTGGCCTGCAACCCAGGCATGTGCCCTGACAGGGAATCGAACCAGCGACCCTTTAGTTCACAGCCCGCACTCAATCCACTGAGCTATACCAACCAGGGCTGTTTTTTTTTTTTTTAACATCAATTCACAATGATACAGAAATTGCCCTGAAAATCCATGATCAGTTTTATACGACAGAATTGGAAAAGAAAAAAAAGACCTCTTCTACACCAGAGTTGGTGAAAATATCCCAGGCTTATTCCTGGAAGTGCTTAAAATCCCTCCCTTTGGAGAAACACCACCCTTCTTGACTTATCATCTGAGAAGCTGAATAATCAATAACAAATCCCTGACCTTAACTGAAAATGTAACCTAAGTGCAATGCAAATTTTAACCTGCTATTCATCAAGCCTGATATATGATACAAAACTTCTTTCATAGGGCCTTGTTAACTGAGTTTTGCAATGAAAGATGATATTAATCACCGGTTTCAGACATGGGATGCTTCTCATTTCTCAGTGGTCCGTGGTCTTCAACACCTGTCCTTAATTATAATATTTTAAAGGGAACATTTCATGAGAATTTCTTTCCTATGACAGCCAGGAGCTCCCCATGAAGGTATTAAGGTGTTTGCCTCTCCTAAAAAACTATCCATTTAATATGTTTCATTTCTACCAGCAACGTGCCCCTTATGGCCACTTTAAAAATAGAAGAAGCTTGTCCCAATATGAGCATGCTCCACTGTTGTCAGCAAGCAGCTTGGTTTTGTGGTGTTGATGGATTTAACTGCATTTAACTGAGGGCCCCAAGTGTGAGCCTAGTTACACGTGGTGTGAAGAGAAGAGAGGGCTTCACAAACTCATAGAGGGACCACTCCTGTGTCTCTGAAAAGATAGACAGGCAGGAAAAAGGTGTTTTCCTCTTTTCAACGGAGTGTGGGAATAGAGATGTATGTCCTTAAAACAACACCACTGCCCTAATTGAACAGAGCGGGATTGAAGGGGTAGCTCCTTGCCTATTCTGAGACCATAAAAGTATGAGCGAGTGCGAGATGTTTCCTGCTTGTTTATTTGTTTTTACTGTGAAAAATGGCCAGTACATTCAGAGAACATACAGTGAGAATATTTCTCTTGTTTTTAATTGAATCATAGGATACTCCTCTGTCAAGCTGAAAAAAATAAACAGATATAAGTTCGTTGTTTGTTGCTCATATCCTCAGGTCTCATGGTAGTTTGTCATTTAAAAGACAGAGTCTGAAACAGACTTGATGACTTGAGCATCGAATAAAAACCATATTTTCAATCCCTTCTTTTCCCCACACTATCATCCACTTGGGACACAGAGAAAGCACCGTTGTTCTCATTATCTCAGAATTTCAGTCTCGGCCCTCCCTCCGCACTCCTACACACTTTGGAAAGTAGTCCTTCCAAAGAGCACACCAGTCCCCTTGCATCTGGGGACAAAGTGCTTTTAATTTGTGCATCATGTGGGAAGCACTGGCAAATTACCTTAAAAATTTGTTTGTGTTAATGAACACAGTTTCTATAGTGCGTGATTTGGTGTCTGTTTTGAATATATTACAAATGTTATGTAGGTCATATTTCATTACTGTTTTTGTTCACTTGAAAAAAGATGACAGGAAGCTAGTGTGTGTAAATGCTCCTAAATTAAAAAGAACGTTTAGCAAACATATGCATTCATTTCCATCAGGTTCCGTGGTGGAAATGGTGAAGTACAGTTTTCCTAGGGAGCTTTAAGATGAACCATCCTATGGACACTCCAATGGAATCTTAATAATTTCTTGTAACTTGAATATAGGCTTGAAAGACAGGTGATTACAAAATCAGATGCACAATTCCTGGAAACCAAGTAATAGTTTAAATCTCTGGCTGAAAATAACAAACAACTAACTTTTAAGGCCATGGGCGTATTTCTCTCACTTAAGAGGTGGTCACATTTTAGTATACATTTTCTTTATAATCACTCTATTTTAATACTTTCTCTTTCCTGATATGATTATATAAGCCATGGTAAAGAGAAACCGTATAAACAGGTCTTTTCCATAGAAAGCCTTTTAAAATTCTTCTATAACCTGGTTTTCTGTCAACTGAATTCACCTTGTGGAGAGAGGCCAATCCCCTGGTTGGGTCGGAAAAGCCGGGTAACAAAGTGTGACTCTGGAGGCCAAGGCACAGCCCCGCGCCTTCGTAGTTGAGCATTTTCATTAATTTTCTATAATTTTCTCAGCCGTAAAGAGAAATCATAACAACACAAATGGACATCCTGAGGGAAAGTGCAGAGGACGTTTTATAGTGTCTGAGCACAGATGTTAACTCTCACTATTACCACCGCCATTACCGCAGTCACAACAGGTTGGAGAGCAATTAATAGTTCAAGTTATTTTACACAGAAAATCATTTCCTTTTTTTGATAAACATTTTCCAGTAAAACCCTGATATTAAAAATAATGCAATGTAACAGGTATTGTATTTAACTTTGTCATGAATAAATTACCTTTGGAGACTTGGTTCCCTAACCAATACCTCTAACTTGTACGTGGAAATGCAAAGGGTCACAGACTTCCTCACAAACCAGTTGGTGAGGGGCTGGATCCTGTGAGAGAGGCAGATCACTACAGGTACTTTTGCATTTTACAGAAAATGATCATTATAAAAAAGGTAATTTTTTTAATCCACAGAGCTTTTGCATTATTTTGATGTAACCCTTTGAATTTTCTACCCAGAGAAAACATTTTAATGCTTTAGTTTATATCAATAAATGGAAGGGAAATATTTACCATGCTGTGCTTTTTCACTTGACATATTCCTGAGCACAAAGGAGAACTTTTATGACATTTTCCCATTAATGTGCTCGTTTTAGGAATGCTAAAATTCAGCGACCATTTTTCTTCCTTTCTGCTTCCTAGACTCTCTAAGGCCCTCGTATCTTAACGCAGGTGTATCGATAAACTGATGCAATATAGGAATAGCTCTTACTGAGCTATACCTCTCCATGGCCTTCGGGAGCAGTGGACCAGATAAGCTGCTCGCAATGTTAAAATCAATTAAAATCCAAAAAACATTACATTGCATTGCAGTGCGGTGATGGAATCAGTTTGTAGAGTTAGCTACTGAACAATTAAAGGAGAAAATTAGACTGGGATTTGTTTGTTCCTCTTGCTCTTTTAGCCAGGGGGATGGTGTTGATAAGTATCACCCGTATCTTCTGTGCCACCTCTATGCTTAGTTCAGTGGAAGAGTCTCATGTTTTAAGTTGTCTGAGTCTGCCCCTATTGCTGATTCGATATCATAGGAAGTCACGGTGGTATTCTGTGGCACAAGAGCACCATTAACGCAGTCGCAGAAGAGGAAACCAGAGATGCTCACCTCTAAATTATTGGTCGGCATCTTACAGGGGCAAGCTGTGGCCTTGTGGGAACAGTTCCCGTTTTGTCTCTATTCCTTTAAAAATACCCAACATATTTTAAAATATCAAGATTGCTCTGTACTATCTTTAAGGCATTGCTTATTAGTATAATAGCTATCTGCCAATCCTGCAATAGAGTAATAAAAAATCATTTCGGAGTGCATTCTGTTGATGGTGAAGAGAGATGAAATAGGAAAAAAAATGCCATGTAAGGAAAGAATACCTAAAATACATGGAAAACCAAATAATCCCTGGTATTTAAGTTAGTGTGAAGATCTGTGGAGTCCCATAAGAACTATGAAGAGTTCACCGAGTGCCATGACGGGCCGGGACCACTAGCGATGGCTTCCTGAGGAGTCTAGACCTCTGACTTGTCTCCTTCTGAAGCAGCGGCACACTGTTTCATTTATTACATATCATAATTACTTTCCAATCTCCTCATCAGGTTTTAAATTATTTTACAATGTCTTTACAAATTATGTTCCAACATTAAAATGAAATATAATTTATTTTCAATATTCTATTTTTGCGTCCCACACATTTTTTCGGTATATTCTTAGCAATTATGAATTGTTGACTTTTCAGGTTAATTGTAAAGCCATTGCATTGAAGTTCAGGTGAGGATTGAAGTATCTTTATAAACTGTTTCAGGAAAAATTCATTTATTTAAATTTTGAATATTTTAGCATATATGCTCCGTAAAGTGTTTCTATTATTTTTATCCTTTTAATTCTATCCCTTAATACATTTGTATAGAATGCTTGACTCTTGCTTATAGGTTTGTGACAATCTGTGGTTTCACGTTACTACTCAGAACTGCAAAGAAAAATACAGCAAACTTGCTTCCTGGTGACTGATTCTGGCTTATAAACTGATGCACCCTAAACTGAGAGGCAACTTAATTTGTCATTAGATTGTACTTTATCTTTAAAATGGTCACTTTTGATGATGAATATATCATGTCATCATATGCACTTAATTAATATGAAATTCCTATCTCTATCCCTACCTGTCTGTCTACCTACCTACCTACTTACCTGTCTACCTGCTTTTGGATAACTCCATCTCTCTCACACACTGTTGGATTGTTTGTATTGCTTTGTCCTCTTATTTTGATCTGCAGTGGCTTCAGAATGCAGGGCGTGGGATGACATCAGTGGGACAATAATGTGGCTAGAGAGAGAGCCACGGATCTGCGTGGTGTCTTCTGGACTCTGACTGGTTTCACCAAAATGCATTGCGATCTACTTTCTGGATGCTCACCACGCCCACGCTGCCTCTTCAGCCACTGTGGCTCTGTACGCTTCCTGTGGATCAGTCACTGCTCCCAGGACTGGTCACTGCTTACCCGCTACTGGGTGCTCTTCATGTGGATGCTAGGATTCATCCGACCCAGCAGACCTGTCAGCAGCTCCGCCCCCTCACAGGGCTCGGATCCCTACCTTTGATGGAAAACACTAATCCACGTGTCTAAGTAACTCTGCGACCTCCAAGTGGGATCAAGATTCACATCCAGATTCATCAGAGTAAAATAGTTCACAGCCAGAGGCAAAGAGAAAACACTGAAAGCAGTAAAAGAAAAATTACGTGCCACGCAAAAGGGAACCCTGGGAAGATTAATAGCTAACTTCTCATCTTTTCATCAGAAACTAGGGAGGACAGAAGGCAGTGATATCCAGCAAAACTATCTTTCAAAAATGAAGGTGAAATCAAGACATCCTAAGATCAATAACCCTGAGAAAAATCACTGCTTACAGACCTGTCTTATAAGAAATAATGAAGGAAGTTCTTGAGGCTGAAAACAGGGAACCAGACAGAGATTTGCACCCACAGGGACAGGCAAGAGTGCCAGTCCCGGTAACTGTGGCCATGTCACTGGGGTGAGAAAGGCCACGCTCTGTCTTCATCTCTCTTTATTCACCTGCTGTCTGCGTTAAGCCGTAAGATGCATTTGAGAATGTACATTGTGTTACCCATCCTTTTCGTGTGCCCCGTTAGATGTGACTTAGTGTAAGTACTGATTTCAAATGCTTATTTGACAGAGAAAGGGCAGGTGGGTGGGTGGGGGGGGTTGTCCAAAGCACCCTCCCCTGCAGAGCTCAGCCCCTTCATTAGCGCGCCCTGGCTCTTGAAGTCCAAGGAAGGAGGCCTCCACATGTATAAAGTTCATTGGTTATAACCTTATGGCCTAACATAAAAGCCATTTTACTGGCCTTATTTATTATTTATATTTCATAATGTACAATCACCCTAAAACTTTAGAGGAGCTCATTGCTATGAAACTCAAAACAAAGGAATAAATAAATGGAGCCTACTAACCCCCTTGTCAGGAGCATATTGCTCACTGATGCTAAACAATGCCTATTACTTAGTCATTTGCACTGTCATCGCTTCTCGGCCTTTTGGCTAAGATCAAGTGTAGTCATTTGCACTGTCAGTATGGTTCTCCTCTGCACCTGAAGGAAATACGTCCTCATACACTGTCGCTATGTTCGTGAAAGGAAAGTAACACGTAACTGCTTAAAACTAAGGTTTTATAAAACCGTGGATTAACAATCGATTAGCCAATCTAATATTTCATTATGCACTAAACAGTCTATTACAAAGCCATGAATATATAATAAAATGGTATCAAAATGCCTATGAAAATACTTAGCTTAAGTTAATTAAATTTAGAGTTTAATTTAAACCTTTATACTTTCTCAAGGCTTTTCATTAGTTATTTAATCATTATACTCTAACGGCTTAATATAGGTAACGTAGTTTCCAAATGTTGATTCACTCTAGAAGTTTTAGCATTTTTTTGTACAAATCAACTTCAGAATTACTTTAGGTGGCAATGTTTGCCGGGACCTTTATTTTTACAATCAGTTTCAGGAGAGCGCTATTATAAGATGACAATGTTGAGCAAGGAACCAGATTTTCTCCCCTCAAACTTAATGAACAACCTAACCAGAAAAAAGCAAAAGCAAAAATACATTACAGCAATTCATGAGAGGAAAACAAAGCCCCTTCCCACACTTAAAACTTGGAGAAATAATGTGGAATGAAGGGGGGATCAGTATATTTTAGTTTTTGGAATTATCAAATGTTATGGAGAAAGGAGTGGGGTATACCATGATAAAAATCAACTAGTAACTAATCCTCATTCCTACCCCAATTTTGCAGACTAAAACTCAAACCCCACTTAAAAAAGGTATTGATTCTATAAGTAAGCCATGACCAAAACGAGGACATGCCACTGAGGTCTGTATTTTGCTTTTCTTTTGGTTTTCCCAGCTGGAGAAAAAAAGCATGAAAGGGAAGATTGGATAGACATAATTATCAAGAATTAATTCTCTTTAGACTTCAGTAGAGATTAACTGGAATACATCTGCAGGGCTAGTAAAGAAACAAACGCTCCTCAGGAGCTGACTCTCCACGGGGCAGACTTGTCAGCGTGTTCCAGCCGTATGTCTGCTCGTCCACATTTAGAACTAATAACACCTTGGGCAAGCACTTATATAATTTACCTCTTTTCCTCATTTGACAGATGTTCTAGAGGATGGAACGTCTTCTACTGTGTAGCCAAATGATGGGGATCACTGTCTACACAAATGCTGTGTCATGGGCTGGCCTGTTGGTTTCGGGAAAATTCATGGGTATCAGCTAGAATCCTTGAACTCTGGACGTGGAGATAACTGTCTGCAAACAGTTTATAAGACATGAAGTTCTTTAGCATTTGCTAAAAATGGGTGATTTTTAAGGGGCCAGTTTATACATGTTCAGAAATATTTTTCTGAATTAATGCAATAGACCATTTGGAGACCATCAAAGCTCATCATTCAGGCATGACAGAGATGTCTTAACAAATAGGTGTCTTACCTACACATTGGCTATTTAATGGTTAAATCTTTGTAATTATTCTGAAGGCTTTTTGTCAGATCATTTCATAGCTCAGCCAGTATCACACCGTTCTGAATTCATACTTTCAAAAAGAGTCCAGAGTTAATTTCACTGATATCATGACCCAAGAGGCAGAATGAAGACAAGTAATGAACAATCATTTTAAAAGTTCTTTAACAAATTCAATATATAGCCTTAACTGCAGCTGAGATTTCTTTTTGTTTTGTTTTGTTTTGTTTTTCAAAGAAATGATAGCAGGCAATTTGCTGCCAGGGTACTCAGACATCAAAAAGAAGAGGGAAAAAAAAGAAAAGCGAGGAACCTGCAGACATTTATATGTATAGTGGCTGGATTGACAGCATCTGCTCCTGGCTCTTGCTCATCACTGACAGATGTTTGGGCCAAAATTGGAAACACAATTGCTATTGATAGGCGCTGGCTGGGGACTGGAACCACGCTGCTTGCAATAAACGGTGAAGAAATTAAAAGTGCCACCCTGACCATTGCACCGTGTCACCTCGCTGGTGCTAGGGACGGTGTTACAGATGAGTTATCCTCTGACTTGATGTCATTCAGGATCTTTTACATAAGACTAAATGAAAACAGCAGATTTGATGTTTCCCTTTTAAAAAGCTTCCTACTGTGCATACATTTCAAAGGAAGAACATCCAGAAATGTTGCTCCGCAGGTTGGCTACTGGTAAGCTCAAGGGAATTCTTATGATGATGACCAGGGACAAGCAGCCATGTTGAATGAACAGTGCAGGTGTGGCTTCCAGGCATCAGCCTTGAAGCAGTGAAAGCCAGACAGGTGGCCTTGACCAGCAAGGCAGAGTGCGTGGCGGGGTCCGTTCTCCCTGCCTGAGGGGCTTGCTGAGGATCAGGAGTTTGGGCCTGAGAAGAGAAAGAGCGGTGAATAAAGAAAACAGACAAACCACCCCTGCGTCCAGACACGGGAAGAAGGAAATAAGCACATCACTGAAATAGAGAGTGTCACCGGTAATGGAAGTGTTGTGCAGGAAAATACGGCTGAGAATGGACATCGGTTGTCATGGTGAGGGGACACCTACACGGTGAGGCAGTAGACCTGTTAAACAGAGTCACCAGGAATGGCTGTCCTAAATGGAAACTAGGAGAATGAACTTCTCACCCAAAGGTCTGGACAGAGAGCAAAGGAAGGTGTTTGTGGGTGAAGGGAACAAGTGGGAAAATCCACAGGGTGGGATGGGGAAGGTGCCGTCAAAGTGTTTTTCTGCAGTTCAAGAGGAAGGGAGCGAAAGAAAAAAACACTCAAGTTTTCTCCTAGAATTGACACATATTTTTCTTCACATTCCAGAGGTCTAAGCACTTTGCATGAACTTAGCTAACACTGGGGAGCTGAGGAATACAATTTTCCTGATTAAAGTTCTATACTTTGGGTTCTTTAAGTCTACGATCCATCTCGAATTCATGTGTGTACAGGGGCTGATGTGGTGTGAATATCCGTGCCCCCCCCGCAAATTCGGATGTTGACATCCTGCTGTCCCAAGGTGTTAGGAGGTGGGGTCTTTGGGAGGCGGTTGGGTCATGAGGACGGAGCCCTCATGGATGGAGTGCGGGCCCTGAGGAAAGAGACTTCACGGGTTCCCCAGTCCCTCCTCCTGACCTTCTGAACATTCTGGAGGCCTGGTTCAGTCTCTGGAACTGTGAGAAATAAATGTCTGCTGCTTCTAAGCCCCCTAGTCTGTATTTCATTGTAGCAGCCCAAACAGTTAAGACATGGGCCAAGGTATAAAATGAAGTTTTTTTTCTTTTTTTATTTTATTTATTTATTTATTTTTAAAGATTTTATTTATTTATTTTTTAGAGAGAGAGGAAGGGAGGGAGGGAGAAAGAGAGGGAGAGAAACATCAATGTGTGGTTGCCTCTCACATGGCCCTCACTGGGGACCTGGCCTGCAACCCAGGCATGTGCCCTGACTAGGAATCGAACCGGCGACCCTTTGGTTCCCAGCCCATGCTCAATCCACTGAGCTACACCAGCAAGAGCTCTTTCTTTTTTTTTTAAATGTACATGGGTGCTCAGTTGTCCCAGTAACATCATTAAAAAGCTACCGTTTCTCCACTGCACTTCAGTCAAAATCAATCATCTGTGTATTAGTTAGTCTATCTCTGGATTTTCTATTCTGTTCCATTGATCTATTCATCTATCTGATACCAGTGTCTTACTGTCTTGATTGCTGCAGAGCTGTAAGTCTTGAAATCAGGTAGTATCATTCTTCAATTTTTTTTCTTACCCTTTAAACTCCTTTTTTAAAAAATCAAAAACTTCTTTTGGCTCACCTTGGTCTTTTACATTTCCATATGGATTATAGAATCAATTAGTCAATATCAACAAAAATAGCCTCCAGGATTTTTTATTACACTGAAAGTACAGATCGATGTGGAAGAAAAATGACATCTTTATGATAGTGAGCCTTCCAAACCCTATTAATTCTTTAATCTCTCTCAGCACTCACACAGGTCCTTCCGCAATTTGTGAGGTTCATCTCTAGTTTTATATTTTTGATGCTCTGCTGAATGGTAATTGTTATTTCAATTTTTGGTTGCTTCTGGGTAATAGACAGAAAGACAATTACTGTCCTGTATGCACTGCAATCTTGCTACATTCGCTTCTCAGTAATAGTAGTTTTATGGTAAATTCTATTCGTTTTCTACTACTGCGAACAGGTTGTCAGTGAGCAAACACATTCTTCTTCTTGATATAGATGTCTTTTCCATTCTTATTTATTCGCGCGCTGTTGGGCAGTCTGAGGTTGAACAGCAGCAATGACTGCAGGCGTCTGCATCTCCGCCGGGTGTTACCGAACGGCACCCGACTTCAGCCATCAGCGATGCCCTACCTGTAGGAGTGCTGAGGCTGCCCATTACCAGGCAGAGGAATATCCCTTCTAAGTCTCTGAAAACTTTTAGCAAGAATTAATATTAAATTGATTCAACATTTTTTTGCCTCTACATTGACCAAGGGAAAAAAAAAGGCATGCATATTGGTTTTAAACCACTGAGATTTTGGAATTGCCTATTACATCAGAATACAGGAGCCTATTGTGAATACTATCACACATGGTTTATGTATGTATTGTTTCGAATACATTGCATAAATATTTTGTGGCAGCAGGTGCAGTATATGCCCAGTTTCTGGCCATATGGATTAAAGTTCTACCAGCAGCAGTCTGCGTACGCTCCCACTTGGAGTGGTTCCCCGGTCCTCACTGAACGGTGTTTTGAAAGCGCGGTGCTTGTGCGGTGCCCATTGTCAGGCTGGCACACGAAACTTTGCTGTAATGGGAGCACTTTGCTTCCCTTGAGTTTCCTAAACTTGTAACTTGTCACCTTTGAAGAAGCTGCAGAAAACATCAAGCTAATAGTAATGGTCGTAGTAATTATAAAAATAGCCATGATTACTGACCTGAAATATGCTAACTCAAAATGCGTCAGCTATGTCTACTTGGGTAGAATCTCTAATAAATGCATCCTATAGGCAATTCACAAACATCTAGTTGTTTTTCTCTGCAAGTAAGAAGTATCATTGTTAAAATACTATTCATTGGACTTCAAATAAAACTATAAAAGTCCCATTTAAGCACACAAAAGTCATTCAAGTCTATGGACGACATGAGGTTGTGAAAATGAATTGGACTGATCCTATCAGTGTTCAGGACCACAGGTTATGCATCCTTAGAAGAAAAAAACATCGGCTCTTGAAAAGATACCGTCGGTTCTATTCAGTAAAGGAACAGTGGTGTTCCAAGATGCTGTACTGAAGGCCCCTTATCATCCCTAAGGCTCCTGCTGGTCGGGGGGCAGGGGGGATGATAGGAAAAGATTGCTAGCCTCAGAGCTTGAGAATTGCAGATAAGGGCAAGGGAGTCCACTGTACTCCCAAATCAAGCCCATGGTCCACAAGCATGCATGGGGGGGACAGGCTCCACCTCTCCCTTTATAACCAGAGAAAGGAGGGAGCTGGAAAAAGCACCCAGCACGTGCCCGGTGTCCGTGCACACCAGTCACATCTGGGTATCATGGAGTAGCTGGTCTCTCCATCAGGAGTGACACAGTTTTAAGGGCCTCCCAGGTTGCTGCAGACACGCCAGTCGCCGTGGACTAAGACGTAAAAGACCGCAGCTTGTTTGCGCCCAGTTCACGGCCGCCCTTCCCTCCATCAAGACCCGCAGAAAAGCAAAGGGGCGCACACGTAGCCTCATTAAGTAAGACGGCAAGTCTAAGTGGCAGCCACCGCTTTTAAACAGACTGGCTTGGTCCGCAGTAATAGGAAACATATTTCACATCTGTTGCACGGCTCGGGGCTTTTAACAGCGAGCAGGCTCCGCGCTGGAAAGGGCTGTGCCCCGCCCCTGTCAGTCCGTCAGTGTCAGGGGGAGCGCGGGCTCCGAAGAAGCACTTATCTCGTACACTTTATTGCTTGATAGCTTGCTGATTGCTTTTACAAAGCAATAAATTGATGGCCTGATTCAGTACTGACATCAGGCTATGTTCGTTTTCCGTGATTGATGTGCTGAATTAGAACCCGTGCTCTTTTCTGTTTAGGAATATGAAACCCGAGCAGGTCCGTCTGGTGTAACAGACAAAGCCAGGTACCTGGTGCCAAATGAGTGCTATTTACTCATTTAAATAACTAACTGGCTTTTTCCTTTAATAACATTTCCATAATTTATGTTTTAATGTCTCCATTTCCAATTAAATGGTCTAGCCAAATTAAAAGAAACTTGGAAAAATAAGCACTGTATTTCTTAAAATTTGCACTTTCAAAGAAGGTGTCATAAAGCATCGAAAATCAGAATATATAAATGATCAATTAATCGATTAGGTAAATTTAATAATTTAACTGCTTTTCAAATTTAAAACACTATTTCTTTATTATTTTCCATTAACAAGAGTTTTGTGTGATTCTGTAACTTTAAAATAGGAATGAAGCTAGAAAGGTAAAAATAAGTAAAACAATAGAAAAGTGAAACCATTCCTTCCATTTGATGTTTCACTCTTTAAAAAATATTCATGTGGACAACCTTGATTGAAGTAACATTAATATTAACCGCATTCCCACAGAAGCTAGCCAGTTCAGTCCTAAGATTTCTCGTAGTTTAAGAAAATCAAACAGCAAATGTATTCTCAATGTAGTATATCAAATAACAGACAACCTGGTGTATAAGTAAATAATCTCTGTAGACCAGTGTTCTCAGCTGGGCATGCGTCTACCCCCGGGAGCACTTAAAAATTACAGAGACATATTTGATTGTCCGCAGTTGGGGTGTTGCTGCTGACACTTACTAGGTGGCGGCCAGGACTGAAGCTGAACATCCTACAAGGCAGAGGACTGAGCCAACAATTGTCAGGCCCCTAACATCCGAAGTGCTGAGGTTGCACAAACTTGCTGTACACACTTTAAGGAAGCAAGTGTACATTGTGGGACTTCCTGTTTGAGAAGCGCTGACACTGACCTTACCCTGTTAGTGTAAAATATCTTCAGCAGATAGATACACACTGTTTAGCTGTGCTTTGTGCCACTTCCTCATCCCTCTGACCCAGTAATGTAATAAAACTGTGGCCTACAACCCTGGAAATGTAACAGGTATGGACGAGGGAATGTTAAGTCCAGTCAATTGGGTATTACAGAACAGCAAAATAAAGTCAGCGAAATTAAAAAAAAAAAAAAAAAAAGAGGGTGGTTACCACCAGTAAATCAAGAGTTATATTATGAAAATGCGGATTTGATGATTAGAGTTGGAATTTGTGGACAAGCGAAAATATCTTATGCTTTAGGAACAGCTTTTCAGCCGAGATTAAATATGAGTTAGCCTGTGGGCAGCTGCCGCAGCACTAGTTATAGTGCCATTGTGTTAAACATGTTGATTGTATCGCAGATTTGTTAACACAAGTATGGGTATCAGATAAGTTCTGTGTGTGTGTGAGAGAGAGAGAAGAGAGACATGGACAAATGCATAGCCGTATGTGTGCTATATTTGACTTTTATTATTTATGATAGTTCAAAGTAGAACATAACTAAGACTTGAACAACCAATATTTCTATTAAATCACAGTCAAATAACTATTTTATTTTAAATGAAGGCTAGAAGTAGCCATTCAGCGACACCATTGACGTGAGTCTTTATTCCATATATGTGGCTGGGGATTTATTTACACAATAAGATGCTATGAAATGCTGAAAGAAATGGCTCGGCCGAGGCACATTTAAAAGCAGCAAAGCTACCTGTGAGGTCTCTCCCAGGACCGCGCCAGGGACTCGCCGTGCACAGGGCTGTGGAGAATTCCCCAGGCTGTTTGTTTTGGGGTTTTTTCACCGTGCCCTGGAGTTTGCCATTGTTCTGAACGCCACAGATTGCAAGCCCGGGGCTGGGGGGAGGAGCACTACCTGCCTGTTCTCCAACATCTTGAAAAAAGTTGGGTGTCCCATGACTTCCACTGGAGAGAAGGGCCAACCGAGGAAGACTGGTCTTATGTGAAGCCATCATGACTGTGAAATACCTAGCAGAGGCCTCCTAGAGAAAGCCAGACCAGACGGGCATGATTTTTAATTTGACATCGCTAGATTTTATGAAATATTATTTCTGTTTTCTAAAGCAAATTATGCAAAACATTAGAAATATGAAAATATAAATTTTGAATATATATTTTGGGGGACAATTTATCTTAAAATAAAGTACCATGTGGTGATTAAACATCCAACTCACAGGTGGGTTTTCTTTGAAACTAGTAGCTAAAATTAAACCTGGTTTTATGACCACGTATATTTTTATGCAGATGCTTCGACAAGTTTGTTATTGATCATAGCAAAATCTCTAAGAAGACATTTTCTATTACTTGCACAGTATAATGAGTGCAATATTAATATCAATATGCAAATACATGAGACAAAATAAAGTGGGTATGAAAAGGGGGCGTGGAGTTATAGGCACACTGGCATTATTAGCAGAGGGGAAAAGGAAAGAAAAGCACCCCAGATGGACTTGCAGGCTTTGACCTGCCATCTCCAAGCTAGGACACCACACCTGCCCCACACAGCCCGTCAGTCCAGCATGGGAGCTTGAATGTCATCTGTAAGCCGGCTTCCTCCAAGAGCCGTGAGATAGGGGTTCTCTGAATTCTCTGGTCACTTTTTACGTCCATCTGCCCCATCTCAGTCTGTCTTCCAGGTACTTGTGTGCCTGTTTCTCTCCTCTGCCCGGCTGCTCTCTCTAGGAGAGCAGCTTTTGAATTTTTTATTATTTGATTTCCTCAGTCCTTGGCAGAGTGCTTTAACGAGGGTGGATTCTTAAACAGCACTGGCTGGATAAGTGGGTGATAGGGAAGAATTGAATAGATGGGAGGGTTTATACTCGAAATATTTAAATGTTTGGAGAAGCTGGGAGGTGGCTTCCAAGACTTTGGGAAAAAAAAAGCAGAGAAAATGTGACAAAGATGGGAATGACCAGAGAATGTGACGAAAAAAAGGAAGTTGCCATGCGTTTTATAAGATTGGTAGTGTTTCTCACTGTGAGCGTGCTCCTAACACCTGATCTGTTCACTTGGCATTCCGCAGTATTTGCACGCACTCTGCTTTGCTGTTTTAAAACATGCCTCCTAGTGTCTGTGAATTGTTTACTCACACTCAATCGCTTTTGAAGGTTCACCTGTCAGTTCACTTCCAACCATGCAATCATTCAGTTAAGGAAAAAAGACAAGTTACTTTTGAGTTTATTGTTTCATCTTCTGGATTCAGTGCATTTCTTTTCAGTGTAGCTTTGACTGCTCACGTGCAAGTTCATGCGCTCCACTCCCTAACTCATTCTGGAGTTGGGCTGCTGCAAGAAGTCCGCATGGCAGTTCTGGCTTGATGGTCCTCTGTCTTCTCAAAATTACTGTAAATACATCTACTCTCTATGTATTTGACTGTGTCATAGAATTGCTGAATACTAAGTAAAGGATATTTTGAATACTTTTCTTCCGTACTTAGGAGGAATGCTGATTTTATTTCGTAAGCTTCCTTAGATTCCTTTGTCATAACCTGCCAACACTTCCAACTCACACACATGCACACACATACTACCTGCAGTAGTGAGCACTGAGGGAAGGCTGAGAGACGGAACTGTGCAGGTTTCCCTGAAGTCACAGTGATGAAATGTTACGGAAGTAGAAAGGAAGCAAGGCTCGGGGAAGGTGTCTTGACTGCATTAGGAAATGGGAATTCTGCCCTCATTTTGCAAATCGAAAACAAATATTTATTTTCCACTGGACTTTGCTCAGCAACAAAAGATTTTATCTGACATCTCTATCTTTTAATAATTTTCAGAATTCAATAAAAATAGAAAAGTAAATTACATGTTTATATTTCCCTGTGTTCAGTATAAAATACTGCTTTTCAGCTTAAAGCAAAATAATTATCAGAAGTCCAAAGTGATTTATAAAACTCACCAAACATAAATCTATCATTTTAATAGATACTGGCAATAACAATGTATATACTACAGCAAAAAAAAAGTTCTCATTCATAATCTCACCATAAATTATTTTTAATATTTTAATACTTTACTAATTATAATAACTTTCTTGATACTCAGAAAAAAGTGAGTACTTTGAATATACAGAACTCTAAAACATATTCATAATTATTAAAAATGAAATGAAAAGAAATATATAAATATATATATATGTATCTTAGATAAAAGGAATTGAGTTACTTTACTATTAGGGCTTAGGATATCTGTGCAAGATCTATATACAAAGAAATGTTGTATAACAAAATAAATTCTTAGGTAATTTTTTTCAATGTTTTTTTTTAAGATATTATTTATTTATTTTTAGAGAGAGGGGAAGGGAGGGAGAAAGAGAGGGAGAGAAACAGCACTGTATGGTTGCCTCTCACATGGCCCTCACTTGGGAACCTGGCCCGCAACCCAGGCATGTGCTGGGACTGGGAATCAAACCAGGACCTTTTGGTTCCCAGCCTGCGCTCAATCCACTGAGCTACACCAGCCGGGCTCAATGTTTTCTTTTTAATCGATTGTGTGTGATCATTTTGCAAGACCCAGCCTACGTTTTACTGTTTTTGGTGTCAGTGAGCTCTTCAGACTCTTCACACTCTAGGAGTGGGGCTGGTTCCGAGGGGACAGCCGTGGGGAACTCCGGATCCCCAGGGCGGTGGCACACCGCGGTGAGAAGTCAGAGTTCCTTACTCGGCTTCCCCTTTCAGGTTTCCAGGCACCGAACAGAGAATAGCACAAGAGAACCAGAAATGAGGGGAATGATCCTGTGTGGCTTTGTGCATTGGTCTGCGGCGGAGGGCAAACACATGAAAGGAGAACGTAATTTAATCACATATGTGCACGAGGGTTTCATAGGACTATGGCGCCCAAGGAAATGGACAACGAGGCTTACATACCGTTTTGCTCTTAGGAGAAAGGGAGAGGGGTTGTGCTTTGGGACTTCAGAGGGGAGGAAAGCAATTCACTTAGGGATGGAAAAGCGAACACTTGGTAAACAAATGTTCGCTGGGCTGTCTTTAACAATGGGGCACTGAGAGGACTTGGATTGAGTCTTACTCCTTTGCTCCCCCTCACGTACTAGTTTGTATGTTAAACTGTAGTTGTCTATGAAGGTAGCTGCCTGGAGCAGGTCTTCTGTCTAAATTCTTTTTGGCAGGTAAGGGGAAAGCCAAAGGGTCTTCCTGTGTCTTTTGTGTCTTAAAAATAACCAGTTTAAAGTAATATAGGAAAGAGCCACAATTCGGGGTGGCAAGCTCTGCTTCCCTTCAGGTCTGAACCAGAAGGCTGTTATTTTTCTATGCCCTCGTTAAGGTTTGCATTCACAGTAATTATTTTCTGGAGGTGAAGGTCGCAAGGAACATCAGCAGTAAGAACATGTTGCACATACCTATGTGTGGACTTTATATTTTCTCCTTTCCCTTTTACATTTGGGTACTTTGCAAAACTACATCAATAGAAAAAATTTTTAAATGTAGTTTGAGGTTATTTATAGCACATTGCCATTGCAACCAAAATGAGGTTCAAAGTTTACAAGCTCCTTCAGGAATGAGAGATGATTTGAATAAATTTCCAAAGAACTGAAAATATCTCAGAGGCACACAGCGTGTTTCCCGTCTCCCAAGTCCATTCTTTCCCCTCTGATCAGCAGACAAAACAATTAATTACTCATCTTGCAACTGACAGAAGAGCTCGGTTTCCCTTTCACCCAGCAGAATTACCAGACAAAATGCCCTTCTGGAGGGAAGCAACAGGAACAACCTGCAGATGCAATTCAATTAGGCCCCTGCTCTTTATCTCCTAAAGAGCCCCAAGTAAATACGCAAGTTAAGACCCACCTCTGCCCTCTAAGAATGGGTGAGGAAATAATACGCCTATTAGTCTCCTGGAAAGCATTACCACTCTGCAACCTACGTATCGACCGATTCTCAGCCGTCCCTTTGGGATAGGAATCTGTTCATAAAAATCCACTCAGATTCTCCCCTCTATATATAATTCTTAAAATCCTGTCTCCCTTTACCTCTCCGTACACATACCCACAAACACGTTAATTGAGCTGGAGTACCATAGACACATTAAGAGATGAAAACTCTAATAATTCCCAATAAGAACACTCCATGCAGAGACTGAAAAGAAGCTGTTTGCTTCCATTACAAATGCTTTGCATTCCCTCCAAATGCATTTATCAAAATGCATGCACTGGAAAATACCATAGGAGATCTATTAAAAGGTGATTGATGAATTGTTTTGCAGTGGCATAGCTCAGAGCATCCCCTTTTATCCGACGCAGACAACGCAGACATTACCCAAAGGACAGTAGGTTTAGCAAAATAAAAAACAATGCTTTGAGTCTCTTGCCAGGTCGTGGCAAATAATGCCTTTCTGGCTTATGAGTTTTAGTGCCCCAGCTATAGAAACTGTCATTCACCATGGATTCCTTCCCCCAGCCCAGCCTCACACACTCACCTCAGGGTTTATGATGAAAGGCTGTGCTAAGTAAACCTGAAAATCTCCCCTAAGCTGGCAAGAAACTCAAAGCAACTTAAAGATGATTCATTGCTCAGGACATCCTTTTTTATTTGCAAGAGAGTAGAGAGCCATGGCGGTGGGTGTAAGAGAAAAAGAAGAAAAGATAATGAAGAAGAAGAAGCAGATTATATGAGATAGTAACTTCTTCCATCCTTCCTTCTTTCCTTCCTTCCTTCTTTCCTTCCTTCCTTCCTTCTTTCCTTCCTTCCTTCCTCCCTTCCTCCATCCCTCCCTGCTAATGATTACCTTTCCACAATTTTCTTAAGGGAAATATTATGATATTGAAGTGGGATGGGAAGCTTCTTTGCACCATTTGACTTTTGACTGCGGGAAGATTTTAAGCCCCGGTCCCTTCCTCCCCTTCACTCCCACACCTGGACAGGTGGACGAGGCAGCCTGCATGGGCCTCTCTATGGCTGCAGTGGGATTCAAAGTCGGTTCTCGCGTGGGTCCAAGCAAGTCACTGATGCCTCGTTCCTCTGGCCCTTTCCTATCGTAATGAGAGGAGTGATGACTTTGAAGCTCTTTACCTGTGGGAGCTCCCGGAATCTAACTTTTAAAGCGACTTTTCACCTTAAAACCACCATTGTAATTTTTTCTTCTCTCTGGGTGATGTCCTTCAACTTTCGGATCTATTTTTAATGGAGTAAAGGATATGTAAATCAAAGAATAGAAATAGAACTAAAAGTTGCAAAAACAGATCAGATAATCTATTATGATTATGTAATTCTACTGCCTAATGTTACCACTCTCAGGAACTAACTGATTAAATAGCAGGTATATGGGAATAAGTATTCCAGTGCAATACCATTTGATGAGTACTTAGCTATATAATCGTTGTGATGATAATGTTAAAGGAGAAATCAGGAAAGACTATTTCTAGAAAGCAATACTACAGTAAAGTCTGGAGTTGCCAGGGAAAGACAGAGGGAAATTTGCAGACAGATTGCAAAGTACACCAATGGGCAGAGAATTAAGGGGCTTTCAGGTAAAATCAGCACAGGGGCCGGTGTAAGAAATGTACATTCATACCTATCTATCACATATATGAGATACAGCCTAATATTTTAGCATGCATATCCTAATATTTCTTCTGCAAGTCAACTCTGCCTCTTTTCTGCCTTCCAGCAACTTCTCGAGCTGTGGAGTGCTGTTGGGTCCCCATATTTTTTCAACATAAATCTCACAAAATGGCAAATGCTTGTGACCATTCCTAGGTTCGGAGCTTTTGTTAGCGCGCCTTCACCCAGTCAGCTCCTGTCGGCGTGAATAATCCCCGCGCCTCCTTTCAGGGTTCCCTGTAGCCAGGACCTGTTTTGAAATCTGTCATTAATTTCTGATTCTCACGGTTCCTATTGCGCTCTTTGCTTATCTTGTCAACTTTATAATAAACACTTAGTGATAAAACCACTCTGCCCATCTGAGGCGCGTGTTAGGCTTTAAGCTTCTGGTTCAGAGAAGGTAATTGTTTATTTCCTTTTCTAAGCCCAGTCTTGAATTTAAGTTTTTGGTAATAATTACCTTTTGAAGTTTCAATGCAAAAGGGATTATCATGGCAGTTGCAACAGTTGACATTTAACTCAGTTAAAAGAGTCATTAAAGTAAAAGAATTGTTATTCGTAATAGTTTTCTTGCGTATGAATACATTTTATATTCTTTCAGTAAAATAGTTTAATTATAAAATAAATAATGATGGGTAAATAAAACAGGCTATTTGCCAGGGGACTAATTAAAATAAATGCCTGGAGTCTTTTCATATTATAAATCTTTCCATGAAAGCTGTTTCAGCTTGTAAGATTTACTCTTGTAATTATTTTTAAAAAGTTCCACTCCCTCCTTTCCCAAAGGGACAGTTAAAGAGCAGCATATTCAGCATTGTGACAGGAAACATGCCCTTTTCACGGACCCTGTGAGGAAAACAACGGTGATGACCAGTCCAGGGGTGAGCTAGGAAATCACTGACCACAATAAGATGCCAGGAGCCCTGCCTCCAGAGAGACCTTACCTCTGGCACAAAACCAGAAGCTCTTCAGGCAGAAAGGAGCCACCGAGTCCCAGAGAGGAAGCTGGGCCGTCGCACTGTCGGCCCAGAGGCCAGTGTGTTCAGCACGCCTGGGCCTTCTGTGTGATTTCTTGCCTCGTTTTATTTGGTTTTCCTCATCGAAACTCTTTTTTTAATCACTTGTATACTTTTAGAAATTCAATAATCAGACTTTTTTCCTCCATCTAAGTCACATTAGAGTTCATCTAGTCCTATCTTTTTAAAAAAAATTGTATTGATTTTTTTTAGAGAAAGAGAAGCGGGGGGAGAGAGAGAGAGAGAGAAAGAATGACTTGCTCCACCTATTGATGCATTCACTGATTGCTTCTTGTATGCGCCCTGACCTGAGATCGAACCCACAACCTGGTGTATTGAGGCTGCACTCCAGCCGAGTTACCTGGTGGGGGCAGTCCCATTTTTTAAGAAAGCCCAACCTAGTAATTCCAAGTAGGTTCAAATATTTGACAGAATGTTGGCGTCACGTAACTTCCATGACACAAACCAAACTGCATAAGGAAAGTGGTTTTGACATACATGACTATGTTCAATTATTTAGAAAAACCTCAAATATTAAACTAACCATAGCTCACAATCAAAGAATATACTAGGACCCCAGGCTGGTGTAATTATACATGATGCCTGTCCAGTTTAGTTGTTTGGCATTCCGTTTGTATTACTGAAAGACATTTATTGGCATTTCATGTTGTTTGGATAAAAAAGTGCTCCTATGATACACTAGGTACATTTGACAGACAGTATTCACTGTGGTTTGAAATTTTTCATTCGTTTAACCGTAAGTGTTGGAAGGCAAAGTATAACTCAATTGTCAAATTCCAGTCTGTACGGGTGACTAAGAGTGAGCGATGCCTGTGTCCCCGGTTCCAGTTCTGTGTCCTGCCTTCAGGACACGTCAGTGTGGCTCTGACTCCATAGATCTGAATGTTCTGGACTGATTGTATTAGCTAAACGCCAGCTCTCACTTAGGGACGAAGAGCTGAAGAGGTCATGGCTAAGCTACTGATTAAAACTCTGGCTTAAACTCTCAAGGCTGGAACACGGTCCTCTGTCTCATTTCTCTTTCCACAAGAACTGAATATTTCTTCACAAAAAAAGGTTTGAAAGTTATACATTAGTCTGATAACATGTTTATTGATAAACAAGGCACTACACTGAGAAATCTTAGAGCAATTGGTCAAAGCAATGCCTTTATCCGAACTTTATGTCTTTTGTGATAATTACTTGCTGTACAAAATTAGCCACTAAACTATTCTAGCAAATGATTAGCATATTAACAATGATAGAATTAGGCCCTGCGATTACTCATGTGCTAGGCATTGCCTATATTATTAGAATGACTCTAGTATAATAATTGAGCCTAGTTACATGGATTGCTCATTTGAACAGTGAAGTTCTCAATTCAGAAAAAAATTATTTTTGTTTTCCTTGTCATCTGCCTGTAGACAAGTGACCTTCAAAGGTGAAGGTATTAGCCAAAGGACATACACGCATCACCCACAGACACAGACAAGAGTGGAGAAGGCCAGAGGGAACGGGGTGTGGGGCTGGGTGGGGGTGGACAAGGGCAGGGGATGGAGACATCTGCAACAGTGTCACCAATAAAAATAACAGCTAAAAAAGAGAAACAAATCACTTACCTCAAAAATTACTGTCCCAAGGTAAAACATAAAAACATAACCTTCTTGTTAGAAAGATGACATCATCTCTGAGACTTTGAATTCACTTTTTACCCCCAAAATAATGTTAGTAAATCTGTGTGAGGGCGCAGGCCGTGTCTGTGCGGCAGTTTTCTGTGTTTTTTTTTTCTCTCTCGGTATTGGACTCTTGGGATTTTAATGACTCAATATTCTCTAAATTTGCACAAGCTTATCAGGAAAAATTGGATTGTCTCTTTACCTGTCCTAGGTATTGACATATTGGATTGCTATATTGACTGCATCAAACGTTATAAGTTATTCCATTGTATATGTTTATACTACATCTTCTTCACCTAGTCACCGGATGAAGGACACTGAGGTGCTTCCCTGGGTCTTGGCTGTTGTGAGTAATGCCTCAGGGGTCATAACAGTATGGTATCTTTATGAATAAGTGTTTTTGAACTTTTCAGGTGCACATCCAAAAGAGAGATTGATTACGAGGTAAAGGGGGTCAAACACATGGTGATGAAGGAGACTAGACTTTGGGTAGTGAGCACACAGATCAATATACATACGATGCATTACAGAATTGAATACCTGAGACATATATATATGTATATATGTATACATGCATACACACACGCACACACACATATAAAATGTTATCAACCAATGGTACCCCAATACATTTAATTATAATAAGAATACAATGTTAAAAAGTTACACATTTCAGGGCTACACACATTTACTTAATATAAAATAAAATGAATATTAATGTCTGTATCTCTATTTCAATGACAGTTTAACTAAAACTTTACTTTCTGAGTGAGGGACCCCATAGTACTACATTATGCTTTTAAAGTCTGTAGCTAAGTATGAAGTATGATCTATTTAGAAAAATGACACTATTTTGTAATAGGAAAAAGTAAAGTCAATTTTGCAGTCAAGCCTGTAAAAATGAATTCTGTATTTGGGAATGAATCATATTCAAAATATTGAACAGCACATTCCACCCTATGCGTATGCTGTCGGCCATGTTACGGAGAAGTTAAGTGACAAGTCTGACTTTTGAGTTAGGAACCAGAAGTTTAAGAAACTTGTATAACTTATTTAGAACACACAGTAATGAGTGACAGCTGTGTAGACCGGCTCTCCTGACAGTCATTACAAGTATACGTCCAATGTGCTGTGCCCTGTCATTACTGAGGGAAATGTGTGCACACACATATACACACATGAACACATGTGTACATGCATGTGTATACATGCACGTGCACACATACATATATATTAAAAAAATTCCAGTGAATGGAGTTAAACAGACAATGGATTTTTAGACTGCTGCAGTGGCAGAAGAGCTTGAACTCAGTGTCACTGAAGGAAAAGACAGGTTTGGTAAGCAATGGATTTGGGCTGTCATGACGGTTCCCAGCTGTACCTCAGCCCTGGTTGTGGGGCGGACGATTTAGACAGAAGCTTGTGAGCAAAGCATTTGTATGAACTCCTAAGGAGGGATCTAAAAATATGTAACTGATGAAATTTATACTCCAAAACAATAATCATAAATTCACAGAGATCAGCTATATACATGACAAGAAATGAGTACTACAAGGGAAACACATTATTATTTTAAAAATAAAATGTGTTTCGAGCAGGAGGACATAATTTGGAGATTTCAGGAAGGAGAGAAAATTTGGTCAAGTTTAAATATCTCCATTAACATGAAAATATCTTTATAAATAAGTAAAAACAATGTTGTTTATAGATGTAATATGGCCTTGCACTTGAGTGGTGTAATGTATTTATTTCCATCATAACTTGAAGGAGCAGCAGTATAAAGCCATTCCTGAGTCTTTGTTTCTTTAATCATTTAAGGAATTTTTTCCCAGAAGGCCATTTCTACCAATTCTGATTGTAATGATTCTATTTTAATACAATGTTCTAAGAATTTAAAATTTTTAACTACACTGAACTAATAGGATTTTTTAAAATACATCTTTTTAAGATACAATCAAAGACCTTCAAAGAGCAACAGATGCTGTTTAGTTGGTTTGATCTTTGTCCATACACTGGACTGATGCCTGAATCCTTCCTATTTTTCATGGCGTATGTGCGCATGAAAGACCCTTGTTTACAATGAGACGAGGAAAAACCCCACGCTGAACTTTGGAGGAACATACAAATGCCAGCTAATGCACAGTCCCTGCATTTCTCACACTCCTTCCTGGCATTTCCTTTGTCCAGCCCTCCCATGGCATCAGACCCCGTGGAAGAGAGGGCGCTCGTTTATCTCCAAACCCTCATGCTCATCAAACAGCTCCGGGACTTTGTGACAATGTGAGTATCAGTGTCATCTTCTTCCCGTCACTCTTCTGCCCTCCCCGCAGTGCTGGCTGGCGCAGAGTGGCACCTGACTAGGTGGGCTGAGCCCAGTTTGTTTTGATGCTTTGAAAGGTGTCCTATTGCTTTAGAAGTTTTTCTAAATCTTTGGTAATATTTCAGCAATACTTTTGCAAAACTTTAGTCTACAACTCAGGGAAAGATCTAAAGCTTTCTAATGGCATGAAATTATGTAAAAATTCTTTCCAAGAGTCCAACCTAAGAGAGCGTAGAAATGTATTATAAACAGATTTCCTAAATCTGGAGCTGGAAAATATTTCCATGAGGGGATGGGTACAGTGGAATGAAGGAAAACCTTCCAACAGTGGGAACTGAGAAGGAAGTATAGAAAACAAGAGGAAAGTCAGGGACAGAGGTCAGAAAGCTCCCGGGCAGAGGTGGACATGTCACTTCATGTGTAACAGCAGCTTTGTTTTCGTCTGTTTGGTGTAGTCACTCCAGGACTCTCCAGGTGGCTGTTTACACAGCAGGTCAGGTTTGTTTTTTCTTCTCCATCATTCAACTTTCAAACTATTTTGCCGTTGAGTTTAGTGATTCTGTTTGTTTGCTTTAGTGATTGGGCTGGACAAGTTCAGTGCCACCTCTGATGTCCTCGCTCCCATCACAGCCCCAGGGACACCCCTGGGATAGAAGCATTTAGGGGTGGGCTGTTGATTGTGTGAAGTCCCCTGACCCAGTGAGGTTCTGCCTTTGACCTTCGATCTGTGTGTGGCCTGGGGACGTTTCCATCCAGGGAGCTCTGCGTGTGCCCCTGAGGCCTGGCCTCGGAGGACACAGCACTGGGAGCATGCAGGCTTAATGACCCTCAGGGTGACGGTGGCTTCAGCCGCCACACTCCCTGACTATCTTTTCTCTGGTCTCCGTATGATCTCCAGAGGGGTCTGGGGCCGCCGGCATCACACGCAGGCGTCATCCTCCGCGGGTGTCAGCGGACTGCCCTGGTTCAGCAACGCCAGTCCGGGCATGCGTGTTGCGCGGTCGGGCCAGAGCTCCGCCGCGGTCGGGCCTGGAAGCCTGGTCCTCCCACCCCACAGTGCCCGCTCTCCTCGGATTCAGTCCCCGCCTCTGGGGCTCCTTTAAAAGTGTTGGTTTTGTTCATTTGGTCAGTTGATTTTCTGTTTAGTAAGTTGTGTGTGAAATCTATTTCCGTTACAGTTTGTACTTTTTGAAGTCTCTGCTCAGAAATTTTTTTCCGTACTTTTATCCTGCCTTCTTAAACATCCACCCTGGGTCATGGGTTAGGGTCCGAGGCCTTAACCAGTTGACCTCCACTCTGACATTGGATGTGTGTGAGGGCTGGGGTTGCTCTCACGGGTCCGAGTTCACAGTTGGCTCGGGATATGCGCAGTTTTTGGCATGTTTTAATTAAAACGAACAAACAAACAAACACTTTAAAATAATTGAATTGATGTGGAAGACAGCCTCAAAATAATCGCAAGCATTCAAATCAAAGGTTTTAAAATGGCAGGGAAATGACATGGAAATCCTAGAATGAAATCCAAGGTAGAAAAAAATAGCATTCTTAATATAAAAAAAAAGATAATAGAAGCGAGAATATAAGGCATAATAGCAAAAAAAGGCATTGACCTAAACAATATTGGAAAATAACCCAAAGTGAATTTTTATGTTCATGATTTTTGAACATTTCTAACAAGCATTAATTATGAATAATTTTCAAATATGCATTTCTAATGTGATGCAAAAATTATTTTTCTAATAAAAGAAAAATAAAAATGGCACCTCAGATGTTCCTTTTTTGACAAGTAATATTAAGAGGCATTGAGAGAGCATACACAGAAATTAAAATGAAATTCAAGATCCAAAATATCAAGCCAATTTATTTTCATGTTATAACATGTGTAAGGGCACATTTTTAGGTATACAAAACCTTGGAGTGTATACCTCCTATTTCTCAATCCTAGGAAAGAATACAAACAAATAACACTAAAATATGTATTCTTAATTTATAAGAGATCGATATAAATAAACACAATATTTGGAACTATCCATTATATAACTACTAATTTTCAACAGGGGAATATAATAAAATGCATCTGGGTACACAAATTATAGCATATCTGGAAGATAATATGATATGTATCATTTCAAATTATGATGAAATAACATTCAGTTAATAGTGTGCACAATATGTTGTTGGTTGTAAAGCACACTTTCACACTATGTTTAATCTCACTGTGAAACACTATGTTTCACACTGTGTTTAATCTCAATTCAATAGTAAAACATACAGATGTATAGATTCGCTTTGTCAGATGCAGGTGTTGCCTCTATTTCTCATGTCGTCTCTTATGTAGGAACACTGCTTGTGTTATGGATAAAAATAAAATAAATTTCATTGGGCTTGCCACACCTCTGGGAACCCCTGGACCTGCCTGGGTCTGGACCTTGGCAAATATCCATTTAATAGGGAATATGCAAAGAGATGAATCTTTGCATCTTTGAACTATGTTCTGTTACATCCATTAGCTTTGAGAAAATCTTCCAAAAGGAAATCTAAACAAAACAAGCTATTTAATTTTATTTTCAAAATATTTTAAGTGCTTTGTAAGATGAAGATGTTTTCAGATTTACATATTTTAATTTCCTGGGTATTGCAATCTGTCAACTTAGTTGCCATCTTATGCAGATGCCCATACATTACATTGTGTTACTCTAAATTTTATTTTCTCCAATTTGTATTGAATCACAAATCAAAAAGTTTGCAGCCTAGTTCCGATTAATTTAAGACTCAATAGAAGCTGTTTCCTGTTTTATGTCTGACAATAATTTAGCATACCATAAAGTAACGTGGCATCAAACAACATTCCTGAACAGAACTCAGTTCCATTAACAAGCTCCATTACAGAAGCGCACGCACCTGCAAATCAACTGTTTTGTGTCAGTTTCCGTAATTACTGTTTGGGCACAATCGGTGTGATTTCGTACTTTTCATCACAGTGTTTGAATTGTTTGACGCGGCAAGGCATAATGTTGGAAAAAGGAGGACATAAATGCACTTCTAGATTATTTGTATCTGAGTCTGTCGCTCTGAGAACAGTCATTTACTTTATGAAATGCATGACTGGTATTCTAATTGCATGAGTATTTTTCATTGGCTCAATAATCTATTAACAGGTAGTTCAAGGTAAATTTGTAATTTAAAAATGTGTAACAATATTAACAGAGGTCCGCCTGCCGTAAAGGATGGTCATTTTCAATGTTATATCCCATTAAAAAAAGCAGATTGGGGGCTGGTACTGTTGATTACAAGAGTACTTTTTGTTCCACCAGGTGAAATTCATGTGTAGATGGCAGAAGGATGATGTGCCCACGTGGAGAGGTGTGTGTTCTTCAAAAATTAATTTAATACTGAAATTAATAGAAACTGTTGAGGAATATTTACATCACAGAGAACAGCTATTTACTGCAAATTCATTTATAAAATAAGATTCTTCGGTGGATATAAACTGCTCTAAATAAACCACTTCCTCTAATAATTTGACAGTATTTTTCTTATTATTGAAGCAATTATACCAAACAGAAGTATGACTACTAATGAAATTATGAATAGCTTGATTTTTAAATGTAAAAAATCAAAATAATAGTTAATAATTCACGTAACTTTAAGGATTCTTTAAATTTCATTTTTAGCCAATTTCAATTTTATTAAAAAAACTTGCATTATATTTCTAGCTTTTGTAAAAAAATATTCAAAATGTCACATATTGAAAAAAATAGAACAGCTTCTCAACTTAAGATCAGATGTATCCCATTCCCCTTTCGTATTTAAGTAGCTATATAGTCACATCCCTCCCAAAATAATTATAAATAAATTTGTTCCAATATTATTCTAAAATACTTAGTGGTCCTGTCAGCAACTGACTATTTAAAGTAGAATTAATAACACTATGCTAAGTACTCTATTTCATAAAACATAAGTTGCCATTAACTGAAGATGCATAATTTTGTGTGAAGAGCAAGAACAAAAATATGACTCTAATTAAAATATGATATCAGTCAGGGTCCTTGGAGAAGACAGAAACCCCTGAAGTTACTGGAACAGAGAGAATTTAGATGTCATAAAGTCATTAAATAAGTATAATTTAAATTATCTTTGAATATCACATATGCCAAGAATCAAGGGGGAAATTTTGGCATTATTAGAATTTAGAAACATTGGCAAGGATGCACACAGAAGTGGGACGTGCATTTCTGAAGGTTTCTCTTATGTGAGGTTTTCGATCGGAGGGAAGTTGCATATCTCCGTAAAGAAGACACCCTGCACACAGGTGGATGCTGGATGATGGCAGAGAGCATCATGGGAAGGGGAAGCAACTCCATACACAGAATGCTTTGCCTATTTCAATGTAGATAAATCCCTACCTCCTCCATGGTCGAAGTGGCCCCTTGGAGTCCACAGTGGCTGTCCCCAAGATATGTTGTCATACTGGGGGCTCACTGTTGGTCTCAGCTGTTGATAGATTAGGAACCCAGCATGAGCCAGATAATCCTTGTGGAGGGACAGTTTTGCTATCGGTCCCATGTATGGCCTTCACCCTCCCCCCACGGCCGTTCTGTGCCTGGACTCTCTGAGCAAACACGCTGGTAAGGGGCCGGTAACAGAGATGGCCCATCTACAGGACACGCGCCTTGCCTTCCTGGCTGTTGAGAGCCTGCCCTGGGATGAACGCTCTTTCCCGCGATTCATACAGATGCAGGCGCTGGGCCCTCTGCACATGCTGACACAGCTGCCCACGTACCTCCACCCCAGCGCTCTTGGTCCCCAGTCAGTCAACCTGATTTTCCCAACCGCAGAACGCTGAGCCTCACAACAATCCATGCAGGTCATTCCTTCTGGCCATTCCTACATGCAGAAAAAAACTGGACATCCAAAGTGCTTGGACCTGAGGAATGGGCATTGAGGTTACCGTTCTCTCTCGGTGCCACTGCCGAGTCATGAGTCATGCCGCAAAGGTCCAGCTATGCTGTTTTTTGGTTAATACCAGTATATTTTGATCACCATCTCCAAACTAGACCTAAATATTTTTGTTGTTGTTTTCCTACCTGCATCAAATGTTTGTAAAGAAGAGCCCAAAATGCTCCAGATGAAAACTTAGCACAGAGAGGGCAGCAAGAGAGTTGGAACAACCAGCTCCCATAACTGACCTACACCCTGGACGTTCTAGAGCCCAATTTATACCATATTCATTGATGATATTACACCCCCTATGCCTACCCAATATTATCATTCTGTAGGTCAGATAGACACAGTCTATGATGTAAGCTCTGGTATCTACTACTGTTTTTCAAGAGAAGATACTGGTCTTCAGAAGAGAGCGCAGGTTTGCTCCCCCAAGTTCTAGTGAAGTATATGGGTTTCCTCTATGACACCCTATTAGCAAATACTAGCACGACATGTAGAGCTTTGATAGAAAACACATACAGGATGGGTTCAGAGCTGACAGACATAGCTTAGTAACTGGCCATGCATCATCTCATCCGATCTAGGGCCGCCCTGATTTCAGATAGAACACATGTGAAGCAAAATGAAAGATTTTACTTACTTATTGGCTTGTTTGTTTATTTAATAATTTATTTTAACATATTTATGAAGCGGAATTAACATAAAATAAGCTGCATATATTTCAAGTTCACAGGTGCAAACGTTTTGAAATGTTTATACACCTGCAAAATCATCACAAAACAACCATGACACACATACCCATACCCTGCAAAGCGTCCCACCGCTCTGATCCCCAGGGCACCAGTGGTTTGCGTCCTGTCTGATGCAAGGCATTATATCCCCTAGAATTTTATAAAAACAATGATAAAAATATTGTAAAAAAAGAAAAAATGACATTATGCAGTGGAATCTATTTGACTTCTTTCTCTACCATACTTATGTCCGTTCATGTTTCAGCCTCAGAAATATCAATACTTTGTTCTTTTTGTTTCTCAGTAGTGTCAAATGTGTGGATGCAACAGAGTGTACCTGTTACCACTCAGACTCTGGTGAACTTTTCAGTGGCATCCTGGTTGCCTAACACACGAATTACTTTTATCCCCCTAGAAAAAATACCTAGGCATGAAGTCCCTAAATGTTATACTTTATTTTCATTCAAGCAAAATGTTTGAACTTGCCTTTGAACTTCCTCTTTGATCCAGGAGTTATTTAAAAGTGTGTAATTTAATCTCCATATATTTGGAGCCTTTCTAGTTATCTTACAGTTACTAATTTTTAGTTAAATCTCATTATGCTCTGAAAACAGAACATGCATGATTTCTTTTCTTTTAAATTTGCCTTTTTTTTATGTGGCCAAAAACATGTTTTATCTCAGTAGGCACTGCAGCCCTGCTTGAAAAGAACTTGCGTTCTCTGCTGTTGGTTGGCTCCTCCAACCACTGGGAGTTATGTCAAGTTGGCTGATAGTGTGGTCAGGTCATGGCGGACTTCATGTTGCTGGCCCAGTGGCTCTACCAGTTGTTGAGAGTAGCATGTTGTAATCACAGATTTGTCTGTTTCTCCTTTCATTTCTACCAGTATCTGTTGGATGCATACACACTGCGGACTGCTGTGTCTTCTCTGAGAATCTCTAGCTTTCTCATTATAGAAATCTGTCTTTCTCCCCGGCCGTGCTGCTTGTCCCGAGGTCTGCTCCGTCAAGTGTTAATGGAGGCACCCCAGGTTCCATTCGGTCGGGGATCCTGCGCCACCTTTCTCCTCCACTTACTTTTAGTCTCTTACCATCTTTGAGGCACATTTTTTCTAACGGCACATTAAAATTTACGACCTCACTAGTGATTCTATACTTTTCAATGTGTTCTGTGTTTCTATTTTTCCTATTGTTTACTTCTCCTGGTTAATTGAGCATCACTTTGTGTTTGTGGTGAAGAGAAAATGTCCCGTATCTCTTGCTCTTCTGCATACTTATGATCAAAGCGTTTGACAGCCGTCCTTCCTTGCCATCCTTTCAGACGTGCCTGCAGAGCAAATTGTACTGGAAGGGGGTGTGAGTGTCCTCAGTGGGCACATTATCCAGGAGTGACCCAAGACCTCAATGGCTGCCCTCTGGAAACCAGTACTGACTTTTCACCAAAGCCCACCATCCTGGGGGGCCGCTCCCAGCCCCTCCCTGAGGGTCATTTGACAATGGACGAAAGGAGACCCATTCTTGGAAGATGGGTCTGTTCCTCCGACGGCGACTGTGGCTCACAGCCTTCATCTACACCGCGATGCATCATGCTCCCGCACGAAATCCCTCCCTCCTCTCTGGCATGCGGGGTCAGCGGGTTCAGATTTGATGGCAGTAGAACAACACTCAACCCAAATGAAATCCTTGCCTGCTTCATTTCCCCTTGACATCTGATTAAGCAGCCAATCAATAAGCACCTCCCTTCCGTCTCTCTCTCACTGCTCCCTAGGGCTGTTCTCTTTATTCCCGATAATTTTAAGTTAATGAGTAACACCCTTAATGTCAACATTTGTTCTGTGATATCAATATCCTTATTGAAGATCTTGCAATAGCCAACCTCTCAGAGCCTCATATTTATCTTCTAATTACCTCTCTAATTTCTCTTCTAAATTCTTTTCTGATTATAGCATACTTCAACCAGTAATTGTCATTGTCAGAACTACTTGTTCCCTATAATTGCAATGTCTCCATATTTCCATTTCAGCTATCCTACTCTCCTGCTAATATAGTATCATCTGTTACAATATTTGGACCATACTAAGACCACTTTCCATTGGCTTATATCTCAATTTTACTGGCTTCATGCATTTGACATCTTTACCTCCCAATAGAAATCCTCTGATTCTTTATTGTATTCACTCCCTTGCAGAGAACTTCAGATCTTTGCTTGATTAACTATGATTGAGATTAAACAACTTCCAGCCTATGCTGTTTTGCACTTGTGCAGTTGAACTTTGTTGGAAAAAAATGACCACTGTGTTGACTGATTTCCCATTAATTGTCATGAGCCTGAAATATGCCTTGAAGGGGCAACTTAAATAACCACGTCTAAGCAAATCTAGCAAAAGTAAAGAGAGTGTGCCTAACGAGAAAAAAAGGGGTGCATGGAAACTGACGAGTATGTCACGGGGCAGCAGTTCTCACCCCCGTGTGCAGCTTTGGGAGATGCCGTGAGTGGATCTGGAAACAGGGCTGGCTTCTCAGGAGGTGCTGCGTGGACTTGGAAAGGTGGTTAGAAACCCGAACATTCACCAGTAATGGACTAGACCTAGACAGAAAATGAAAGAACCAGTATAAAACGTGTACAGGAGATGGGAACTGAGTTCACATATGACCGGAGCTGAATTCCCCTTTAGAGCTCACTGTGAACTGTTAACTCTGGACTCCTTCTCGGCTAAAAGACACCCCTCAGATGTTGACGCTCATTACTCTGAGGGCAGGTTTCATCTCTGGACACTGGTAGCGAAATTATGATTGGATCATAGTCTTCGGGTGAAGAGTTAAACACCATTCATCCGTTCCTTCATTCATCCCCACCTATGTATTGGACCTCTGTCACGTGTGTGGTGCTACCTTACCCTTCTGAATATGAAGGGGAAGGAGAGATTTCTACCCTATTCCTAAAGGGAAGAGAAGCCTGCAAGCATCAATTATGTTTCTTATTTAAAACTTCGTGACAACACGCCATCCCCTCCTTTGCTAAAAGCAAAATTTGCATAAGAGTGACACAGAAATGGGTTTTGATACACATACATGTCGTGTATCAACCTCTAAGCAACACCTTTAGCAAAAAATAAAACCCCTTTATTTGGAGGCACACGTTGCCAAAAGTCTTAGAGACTGTTATAAGATTTATGACAGTTTTCCCAGCATCCTTCTTGCCGGCATCCACCTGAGTGTGTGAACTTGGGAAGGAATTGCTGGTGTGAACGCGAATATGGCTTCAGAGAGTAAAAGGCAAGGAAGCATGCACTGCCCTTTCCTGTCCATCAACACGTAATACGCGCATACAGAACCCTGGCTCGTGGCTTCCAGGTACCTGCAGGTTCACTTGAAGTTCAAGTGAAACAAAAAGGCCTTACTGGCAAATGTTGTGTGAGTTAAGTTGTGAAGCACTGGTTGACATGGTAGCAAAAAAAAAACTAGAACAAAGGACCCACTGGGATGTCTTTATTACCCTGAAAAAGACAGGTGAGTGACTTCGCCGAGGTCAGGCTTAATCACATCACACCTGGGAAAGTCAGCGTAGGATTTTCAAGGAGATGATTAATACAGATATTCCAAAAATAATTAAAACATTGTATTAATGTGGGTTCAGCAGAAAGAAACGCTTGTGAAATAGAGCTAGACACCCTGAAATGTGGTTCGGATTCTGTAATAAGGTCACATCACACATGTCATTTAAACTCTCTGGTCCAGATATAAGTATCTAAAAATAGAAGTGATTTCATTTCCTTTGACTGTGTTTCAGTATTATTCTGTCATTCATTCAATAACTGCACAAGGAGGAAAAAAAGAATAGCAGGCTTCTCTGTTCAAAAATTGTAATAAATGGTCCCATCGGCAGAGCCTGGTGTTGAGTCCTGAAATGATTAGGAAGCTTAGAATAAATTGTTTGACTGGATAATCATTCAATGTTATAGTGATCATTTATAACATTAAAATATCATTATTAATCTTCATAATAACTGCATGAGGTGGGTACTATTTCTCCCCATTTTTCAGAAATGAAAACCAAAGCTAGGGATCACAGTAGTGTATTAATTCTGGCATTGGCAATAAAAAAAAAACAAAAAAAAAACAAAAAAAAACTGATCTGTTTGATCCAAAGCCATGGATTTAAACACTATGATATCTTGTAAATTCTGAAACAAAATTTTAAGATGATACAAATCCTAAGTGCATTAGAAGAAAAGGAAGCTTTTCAACTTGTGCAGCTGATCATTAAAAGATATCAAAGGTATTTTAAATGGGTAGCATTAACCAACAAATCGGGAAGATGGTTTTAAAAGTAGCATAGCCTTTAGTTTGACAGTAGGATTATACAGGCAGTCCTGAGGAGATAATTATGCCTCGTAAGCCTAACTTAACAAAACATGCTACCACTTCACTTATGCTACTGTTGAACTTAGCATGTGCGAGAACACAGTATCATCTTGCTTTCTAATGTTATAAACTCCATGGAGACATTACCATGTCACATTTATCTGCTTTGTCATGGTCGTGCACAGTTTTTGCAGCATAGTTGTTCAAATACAGAAATTATTCAATTAACTGATACCATGCTTGAAGGAAAATCATCGTATTTTGGTTTACCTCTTATTTGGTTGTAACTTTAAGGATGTATTATTTCTTTAAGAAATAATTCATTGAGATGGAATCATGCATAACTATACTCTAGATCATTTGTACCGCCATGACACTAAATTAGTTCGTGTTTGGTAAAAAATTTATTTTGAGTTTTTCCATCAAATATATTTTACAACATTGGACCTAGTGCTTTAATAAGTTATGATTAAAGTGGAATGATGAAAATGCTATGAAATCACATATGAAAATTTAATTTAGAGATTTTTTAAACTAAATTCAATTAAGAAAGAAACTCTAGAAAATGACTTTCTATATAACCCTAAACCTTACTTCTGTGATTCAATTAAATTAAATCATAGGAAATTGGCAGTTTTAAGCACAAATAGATCACTATCACAAAACGAATTTTGAAGGAGGGAAAAAAGATGCCATGAATTGACATTAAATAGTAATTCATCTTCTGTTGTGTACTAATATAAAAATATGAATATGGTCACATTGCCTTTTGACCTTGACATTGTTCTATTGTCAACACAGTTTTCTTTTACATGTAGCTCTGGACTGAATAACAGAAAGTCAAGAATGAAGTTCAACTGCACATTACACCCTCTGCAGGGTGGGCAGCATGGGTCTCTTGCACCATGCAAAATGCAGAACTCAAGTGTGTCCAGGAGAGCTAGAAAACTCCCCATTTTTTTATGAAGAGTATAAAGCATGAGCAATGTCCTTGGAATTGTCTAAAATCAATAGCTTAAAATCTGAGAACGAAAGATGTAGAGTGCATAATTTCACTAACCAAAATGTGTTTTTCTAATGTACTTTTTCTACTATAATGTCCTTCTTGCCTTCTTTCTAACTATTGCACTGCATTTCAAAATGAAACAATAGTGGTGTTTTACTCATTAAAAACACTAATCAATGTTTAACACCATTATTGAATGAAAGGGACCGGGTTCCGGAATCCTTGGAGAAATGGCAGATTCTAGGTGCAGAGGCACAAATATGCATAATTAACTTGGAACATTGAGTAATGGCAGAATGTAAGGAAGTCCTCAAAAAAAAAAAGTCAAATCAAACAAACAAAACCGATGACAGGATCTGTCTAAGGGACACAAGACGCAACTGAATGGGCTTCCAATGACCAAAGCTGGCAAGTTTGAGAAACAACGTGAAGTATTGTAGTTTTGGATAATAACTGAAAGTAGGACCCAATACCCATGAGTTTAGCTGACATAAACAGGCGATTGAACAAAGGAAGGAAGTGAGAAATCTGAGCAGAAGGACCCTTGATAATTTGTGTAGACATTCCACCCTCAAAATGAAGCCTACGTCGGGGATCCCGCTCCTGAAGCATGAGCTGCGCATGGTGACATCCTTGGAAGGGGCTCCCTATAGAAGGCAGAGGACGCAGAGCCATGGGCCACAGAGAGCCCTGGGGAAGCTTGGTGGGGGCGGAGGGACGACGGCAGCCGCTGCTGTGATAGTTCACGTCGATAGCATGTACTTCGGAGAGGAAGTGATGAAATGACAGCCCCTTTGGTCCTTCTCCCCAGACCCCGTATCCGCTGCCTAATTATGAAAAATCCTCGGGAAAATTCCCACCGAAGGACATCCCACCCAATACTCCACCCGTTCTCTTAAAAACTGTCAAGTTCAATAAAAACAAGTACAACCTGTAAGCCTGTTGAAGCAAGAGGGACCTAAAAAGACGTGGCAACCGGATGTGATGGGGTGCCCTGGAGGATCCCAGGGCAGAAAAAGGTCACTAGGTAAAAAAAACAAGAAATCTGAGTAGACCCAAGGTGATAATAATATACCACTATAGGTTTATTAATTGTGACAAGCGCAACCCACTGCTGTGACACATTAATTATAAGGGAACTGGGAATGAGGTGTATGGGAACTCCGTACCCTCCTCACAATTTTTCTTTAAAGCAAAGAACATTCTTTAAAAAAATGATTTAAAAAGCCTAGTCATCCAGACAGGGTTTATTCAAGATATGTAATATTCTAAAATTTATATGTATTGTCTAAGTAACTAGGACTGCTACAACAACTTTGGAGGAAAAAATATTAAGTTGGAGGAACCAGTCTACCTGATTTCATGCCTTATTATATAGCAAAAGTAATTGAAAGAATTTCCAGAGGGATACACACACAGATCAATGCAGCAGAATAGAGAACTGAGAAATAGAACCACAAAAATATGCCCAATCGATTTTTTGCAAAGTTGCAAAAGCAGTTTAATGGAGGAAAAAAGATCGCCTTTTTAACAAATGGTACTGGAAAATTGAATATCCATAGCCAAAAAAATAAACTTCAACTTAAGTTGTATGTTTTATACAAAAATTAATGCAAATGGATCATGGATTTAAAGATAAAATTATAAAGCCTTAAAAAAAACCAGGAGATGATCTTGGAATCTAGGGCTGGGCAAGAAGTTCTTAGACTTGACCCTAAAAGCATGATTCATAAAAGAAACCACTGATATATTGGACATCATTAAATTTTTTCAAATTGCTCAGCAAAGGCCTTTTTAAGATGAAAATAAAAGCTACGGAACAGAAGAAAACAGTTGAATCCACATAGCCAACAACTGAGTAGTAGCAAGAAAATATAAAGAACTCTCAAAATTCAACAGCAAAAAAGCAAGCAGTCAAATGAGCAAATGAGCAAACACATGCAGCATCCCACTGCAGAGGACCTGGCCACAGCGAGTAAACAAGAAAAGAAGGTCAGCGTCATTAGCTACGCTTGCTCTTTCCTCTCCGTGTCAACTCCGTGTGAAAAAAGATAAAAAAGATACCCGATAATGAAAGTGGACAGAGACATTTCTAGAATGATGATCAGTAACATCCTGTCAAATGCTCATGAAGCAGAAAAATTTTAAGGTGCTTAATAATGTTAGCAATATTTTAATATATTAAATTACATATTCAGAACAAGCTATAACAAGATCATATATGAATTGCTATCAATACTCCAATGAGGGAGAAATCCAGAAAACAAATATGTTCCTGAAGGAGCTCATTGAATCTGATTTCCTAATGTGATACAAATCAGATGCTATCAAGCTTTGCTCAATAAGTTTAAAAACATAAACAATTATAGACAGTTCTTCCAAAGTCCGGAGTCTGATGGAGAAAAGGAACAAAACTGTAGGTGTAATTACTTCGATGTCTTAGTTTCATGTTAGTATATCTTTCTCTTCTATACATCCTTTCTATAAACCTCCTTTAGACCTGGAAAAGAAGTGATTTTTTTTGGGGGGGGGGGGGTGTTGAGGGATGAGAAATCCAGGCTGAATGATTTGTTTATTTCTAGGGAATTCACTCTCAAAATATCACTACCTCATTAAGTAGTAATTAATAGTTTTAAAATAAGATTTTTAAAGAGATACCCTAGTTAACGTGTGATAAATTGATAATAGAGTGGATAACGGTGGTATATCCACCAGAGACCACCTCGATACTTTTAATCGGGGCCCCACTTTATCCCCTGGGCCCCTGGATGTAGCGCCACCATCGTCAATTTCCTGTGGGTCAGTAACCCACGGGGGGACACTGCTCCTGCCTATCTCGGTTGTGGGGCTAGTGTGGATATTAAAACCGTTATTTATAATGGAATTTAAACATGGTTGTCACCATAATGGTGAACATATCGTATTGACTACTGACAGCTTTTCCTTTGTTCGAGATTGCTAAAAATTTATACTAAAAACCACAATTCCAGTTGCACCTGCTGGAAGAACCAATACATTGACTCATATTTAGGTGAATTTAGATGTTTAGGTGAATTTTAAACACGACTTTTAACAGTTTCTGTTTCTTCAGAACGAATCACAAGGAGATGCCAACATTCTCATTTTAAGGTTTCCTAATTGGCACAGCTGTGACCTGGAACTACATTTGTATACTATACATGAGGTAGAGTTTGAAGTTACAGAGGGAGAAAGAAAAGAGACAACACATGGAGCAAATAAAAGAATTAAAAGTTTTCCAAACTGATCACATTAAAAAAAGAAAGTAAAGCTATGAGAATCTGGGGAAAGGTTTATGAAGTTACTTGATAGCTTGACCTCCTTCTCTCCTGTGCGGAGGGGAAGTTGGGTTTGAGGGGAACACCACGTCAAAAAGACGTGTCCAAACGACAAGGCTGGGGCCTGGGTGTGGAAGAGACATCGAGAAAATCACACGGCCGGGACGTTCATGGGTGAGCAGGTGGAAAACGGGCGCAGGGAACCGAGTGCTGGAGCAGGGAAGGGCCTCAGGCTCGGAGCGCTGGCAGTGCCACGGTCCTTCCCTTCGGGCTTGCTTATTCGTCTGTTGTGGCTGCCTGCACATTTCAAATTAAAATGTTGAGGAAAAGAACGTTCCTATCTTTAAAACCATACCTTGCAATCTTAAAAAGGACTCTAGAGAACAATTTTAAGGTTTTATGAAGATATTTTAAAAATCACTTTCATTTTTATTGTGCATTTCACTTTTCTCTTTGCTCTGCTCTGGTTAGGAGAAAATTAATTTAGAAAATACAAGTAAGTGTCCCCCAAAGTCTTCCAAATTGTTTTCATTGTGCTTTATGCAAATTAAATCTGGTAAACTCAGCTGCAGTGGAGATTTAGAGGTGCGTGAAGGTAAACGCGGGCTGGATGCATGCACTCATTTTTCCTCTCTATGAAGGAGTAGTAAAGCATTTGTTTTAAGGATATCCTCCCTGGCTGGTGTGACTCAGTAGATTGAGCTCTGGTCTGGGAACCAAAGGGTCACTGGTTCAATTCCCAGTCAGGGACATGCCTGGGTTATGGGCCAGGTCCCCCGTAGGGAGAGTGTGAGAGGCAACCACACATTGATGTTTTCCTCCCTCTATTTCTTCCTCCCTTCCCCTCTTTCTAAAGTAAATAAATAAAATCTTTAAAAAAAATTAAAAAATGTTATTTCCCTTTAGATAAATACAGCCTTTAAAAAAAGAGTATCTTCTATGCATTAAGGCATATTTTCTTCAAGAAAATTCAGGTCGTATGAATAGGAAAATGAAGGATTAAAAAAATAAAGTTCATTATGTGATAAAGTAGCACTATAAAAGAAATATATATTTATTTGATTTTACACACATTTGAAAATGTAAGTGCAGTGTAGAAAAATATGAAAAACAGAAAAATACAACTTACTAAAAAATATGTAAAGAAACTCCATAACAGTTGGGGATACAGGTCACTGTACAAAAAATTTTGGTTTTCTGGCATTTTCATTTCCAGTCATGTCTGAAATTTATCCAATCTCTCTGGCTGCAAATATCTAAATATTTCTAAACATCCACTTTTTGTTTGCAATGTACAATTTTAATGCACCATTAAAATTGTAGGTAGCTGTAATTTTACCATCAGAATAATAAAGATTATGCATTTTGATCCCCTACACTGAAACAAATGAGAAGAAATTTGCTATAAATTTTTTGAGTTCCAAAGCAACATGGACTCAATAAATTAAGATGCAAAAATATATTATTCAGACTGCAAGATGTCATAAAAAGTTACAAACCTAAAGAAATTAAGCAAGCTCAATAATAACCTTATTACATTAATAGTTTAAAAAAATAGAAAAATGCAACAAGAGTGGAAAGGGCTTAAATTGGTCACAGAAAATGCAGAGGAATAAGACAAAGTGGGTACAGCAGTGAGGGAGATATTATCATGCCCAATACAGACAAAACTTGCTTGAGATAGGTAGAATATTCCACTCATAATTTAAAGAACAGGCTCACAAACCAGACAGGGAAATCTTCAGTCTGATAATACGTGCTCACAAAGAAGGACCCGCAGCTAATATTATGTTTAAGGCTGAAAGTTTGAATATTTTCATTCTAAGATGAATAACGAGCTAAAAACATCAGGTCACATCACTTCTATGAACACCATATTGAAGAAAGGAGCCAGTTAAACGCAGCTGAGGGGAACTAAAAAATAAACAACATGCATATTGTAAAATCGAAAAGGTAAACATTGTTCTTATTTGCAGCCAACATGTAAGTTTAGGTTGAAAATAGCCAATGATCTACAATGAAGCTAATATGGATGATACATGAGGTTAGCCACAGTTCAGCATATACCATCCTTATGAAAATTTCATATTTCTATGTACTAGCAATTGGCAATTGAAATTTACAAAGGGAGTACCATTTAGCAAAAAAAAATGTGAAGTGTTTAGGGATAAATCTATAAAATATGTAAAATACATGTACTCTTAAAATTTTTAAGTCTAAAAAATATATCCAAGAAGACCTAAATTAATGGAGAGGTATACTATGTTCAAGAATTCAAATGCCCAGCTGGTGTAGCTCAGTGGATTGAGCGCGGGCTGGGAACCAAAGGGTCACGGTTCCATTCCCAGTCAGGGCACATGCCTGGGTAGCAGGCCAGGTCCCCAGTGGGGGCCTTGTGAGAAGCAACCATACATTGCTCTTTCTCCTTCCCTTCTCTTCCCTCTAAAAATAAATAAATAAAATCTTTAAAAAAAAAGAATTCAGGACTTCATATTCTTAAGACATCACTTATCTCCAAGTGACCTATAGCTCTGATGTCACTGGTATTAAAAGTGTTTTAGAAATTTTCAAGCAGACTGCACAACTTTTATGGAAATACAAAAAACCTAAATAACCAAAATGGTTCTCAAAAAGATATCTAAATGCCTTGCACTAGTTAGTTCCAAGGATGTGATAAAAATCACTATTGTTTGTATGTGGATAAGGGTGGTCATGTTGATAAATAGGAAGTTAACAGAACACAGAAATGGACCCACATCCATGGGGTTAATTCACTTTCAAAAAAGTCATTCAATGTTAAAGATAAATTTTCAATAATATATACTAGAACAAATAGACTTTCATATACAAATAATGAAAACTTCATTTATTCTTCGTATTATTAAAATAATTTGAAATGGAACATAGAATAAAATCAAAACTTAATGTGATAAACATTCTATAAGAAAACATAGGAGAAAATTTCCATGAACATTAGGATAGACAAAGATTTTATAGGTCATATACAAAAAGCACAGCTCCTAAAATTTGGGTAATTGAACTTCACCAGAATTGAGACTTTATTTTCACTCTTTCAAAGACATTTTTGGTCTTAAGACACTGAAAAGAAAATAAAAAGACAATCCACAAAGTGTGAGAAAAGGCTTGTACCACACCCCCGACAAAAGATTTGTGTCAATAATATGCAAAGAGCTAAAAAATAATTAAAATATTTCAACAGATGCATAATCAAAGGAATTTAGGCAAGAAACAAGCCAGAAGCTCTCCATCAGTATTCGCTAGGAAAATTCATGTTAAAATCACCACTACAGACATACTAGGATAGATAAAATCAAACCAACAACAACAACAACAAAACTCAACAACACTGAATGTTTAAAAGCATGCAGAGCAACTAGACCTCTCACACATGGTTAACAGAAAAGCAGTCGCATAGTCGCTCTGAATATTCTTGGGTGTGAACCCAGGAGAAATGTAGAATATGTCCAGACAGAGGTCCATAAAAGGATGTGCATAACAACTTTATTTATAGTAGACAAACTGAGACGCAACTCAAATATCCACCGACTGAAGAGGGATGAGCAAGCTGACGGATGATATTGAATGGATATGTACTGAGCAGTCAAAATCATGGACTACCAATAAATGGGACAAAATGGGTAAATCTCAAGAATATTTCATATGTGAAAAAGGGCACATGGTGCAACCTTCTAGAAGGGGCAAAACTGTGGCTACAGAAAGCAGGTGGGTAGCTGCTGCAGCTGGGGGGCGAGGTAGTCCATGAGGAGCGGAGGTGGATTTTTTGGAGTTATAGAAATAATTGTATCAGTTGGGGTAGTGATTTGTCGTATTTTTCATAACTCATCAAGCTTCAACTCAAGCGAGTTCATTTTACTGTGTGTAGATTTACTCTCATTACAACGGAGTTCAAATTTCCCTGTAGAAAAATGTAGAACCGTGCTTTTAGAGACATCCAGAAAATCATTAAGTTCACTTTCTTGAGCTAGGAAAAACTGTTTTGAATTGCTTTCTTAATTGTTGCCACTTCTTTCTTAGAAGTCTCCTGTTTCCATTACACTTGTCTTACATGTAATGTCCATTCGGGTCTTTCCGTTTACCATAAAAGAAAAATAATCTGCTCAGCGCCGGTCAAACCCAAGCTCCTGGGTTTCCTATCTGCGGGCTGCAGGTGCCCCCCCCCTCACCACTGGAAGCGCATTGGATGCCGTTCTCACCGCAGCAGGTGTGAGCAGGTGCGGCCAGCGGTGGCCTGCCTCCAAGTGCTAACAGCTGGACTTTCCACAGAGGCAGCCTTTGAGGTCTGTGGTTGCCATGGCTACTGCCATCACCAAATCTGAGTGCACCACTGCTTGAAGACAGTGTAAAACAGAGCTGTTGGTGTCAGACTGAGACATGGACGATAGTCTTGACATAATAGAACATGCCATTTTTCACCACGGTGCGAATTTTCTATGGAGAGACTCACTAAGTTTGCACATATTACAGATTGCTTTTTTTTTAATTACTTTTTTTTCCTTTAAAAATTTTTTTTAATTGTTCAAGTACAGTTTTCTGCCTTTTCCCCGCACCCCAGCCCAACTCACCAGCCCTCCCCTCCTCCCTCCTGCCTCCCCCCACCCCGGTTATTGTCCTGTGTCCTCTATACTTGCTCCTGCAAACCCTTCACCCTTTTCCCCTAAAATTCCCTCCCCTCTCCCCTCTGGTCGCTGTCAGCCTGCTCTCAATTTCAGTGTCTTTGGTTATATTTTGCTTGCTTGTTTATTTTGTTGATCAGGTTCCTGTTAAAGGTGACATCGTATGATTGCTTTTTAAATGGCCTTCCATTTAACTGAGGAGCAGTGGAAGAAAGGTGGCCCTGATGACAAAGCATTGGCACTGGTGGATGGAGACCCAAAGTGTCCACATGGGCACCCCGTTTGAGTGACTTCAGGGGGAGTCCTCACTAGAATGTGGCACATAGCAGTTCCGCGTGTCCCCAGAGCAACTCACTGCCCCTCTCTCCAGGACCCAGTGTGTATTGGGACTGGTCTACTCAGCAATAGTAATAATCCCGTTCTGGTTTCTTGTCCTGTGGGTAAGACCCATCAGTGCGAGGAAGCTCCGAAAGGGCACTCAGATCCAGACAGTAAAGGAACACCAAATACTGCATTCTAGCTGGGAGAGGGGGAACTAGTGCCGCCATTTGAAGTTTGGGGATACAGAGGCAGGGGTCATGTTTAGTTCCACAGTCTGACCTCTGCAGAAACACAGATGAAGCCCAGAGAATGACTACAGAAGACGGCACCGTGCGGAGGAAGTCGGCCTCCGCGGGATGCCGGAATGGACTTAAAGGCAGGGCTCTGATCGTGGGGTCCTGCCCTTCAGGGCACCCTCTGTGCATCTAGCAGAGATTTCCATGCGGTGCTTTCAGCTCCGCAGGCAGAAACGTGGGCCTGAGAACCAGAGGTGGAGGCAGGAGTGGCTCTACTCGCCCTTCCTGCCAGGGGCTTTGCTTCTCCTCCCCACCTGTCTGCAGAATTGTAGTTCTCATGCCCTGAGGAGACACATTCTCGTGAGGGGACATCCAGGATGCCATTGACCTGCAAGTTGCAGCTACTGCCAGGGACCCTGGAGTCCCCACCTCAGCAGTAGGCAGTGACCCTGATCAGAAGGAGAGGGAGGGGCTGCAATGGCGCCATTTGCTCAGGGGGCTGCATCTGGATTGCAGTGCCCCACGTGGCTCTGCCTGGTGCTCCTTCCCCCATCGTAACTGTGGAAGGCCATGCCTCGTGACCCCAGGCAGAGCCAAATGGGTGGAAGTTCACACAGCTAGCTCCTCTATTAGGGGAGGGTAAGGGAAAACTGCATAAATAGGGCAGGAAAGTGCAGATGAGTACCAGTTTGGGCCCCACAATCAACTTCAAAGGTGGTGACTATGCCAGGTATGTCCCTTTAACCTCCCTCTTCTCAGTGCCCCACCATGGGGGAGCCGCCCCCTGAACCCGTGTGGAGAAACAGATATGTGTGGTACCGGGAAGGGGACAATGAATGGTGACCGTGACAACTGCACCACTCAAACCTGCTCTACGCAGCATAAATTGAGGAAAAAGAAAATAAAAAAAAATAATTAAAAAAATAAGATAAATGGCCAGTTCCAGGTACTTTGCTGGGAACTGCATCCTGCAGACGACTCAGCCAAGTACACCGGGCAGTGATTCTAAGGTGTCTTCTTCCTGTGGCCTGAGGGACCCCTGTGAAGGGCTGGGTGGGCTCAGTCACATTGTGCTTCCCTGGAGCTGATATCCTGCTGCTCCATCGGAGTGACTTTCCTTCTTCGCCACCCTCCCTCACCGGGCTCAGGACGCCCTTGTGGTGTGAAGGTTTCCTCATTATCTCCCGGCTCCTGGTCTTCTTTTCCCGCTCACCTGTTCATCACGGAAAACCCTTCTACACCTCTTACTGTGCCTTGCATCTTGAAGGACCTGGAACAGTGCAGTAATTTCGAGCATCAACTTCGTTACAATATTTTACTGTGTTACTTATGAATTATCATAGTGTTACTCCAATGTGGGAGCATATTTTCAGTCTCGAGTCCATGAAAAACTGCAGACTTCTTCGTCCAACTTCCCCATCACCACAGAGCCTAAAACCGAAGAGAAACACGGCTATAAGAGTCTAAGTTCAAGACAAGAACAAATGTATTTACCAGCTAGAGCAAATACCTGCAGAACCTATTTAAAGGTGTATTTTAATCCTTACCCAATTTTATATAATCCTTTTCCCTACTCAGCCAGCCCTGAGTGGAGTTGGGAGAAGAACAGATCAGCATTCTCTCAGAAGCCAACTTTCCAGAAAGTTTGTATGAGCATATTTAATATTTCCTGAAGCTCACAAAACTCTCATCAAGCAGGACACTGTGTTGGGGACTGACCTTAAAATGAAAATTTAAAGAAAACACGAACGAATATATACTTCATGTCTTCCTTTGGGCTGCTTTAATTATGTGCTATTATTATATTCCTGACATAGCTTTTTAAAGAAGATACTTAATGAATCAACAACACAAATTAATTCTCCATGAAAAAGGATTATGATGTGGTATTTATCCATATTTAAAGCAAATATAGCATCCATGTTTCCTCTTAACTATATCACTAATCCAGGAAATGTCTAGACCTTTCAAAATATTATATTCAAATTATAAACATCTCTCTGTTTTTCTCTTTGCACCTCAAGTCATGTAAATACACCAGGGAAAAAAGCCTGAATCAAATTTAGCAAGATATAATATCAGTAATACCTTTAATTTCTTCTCACTCTGTCCTATCATATCTCTGTTCACTGAGTCACTTCACCATGAAAATGTCTGGCTTTTGTTCTCAGGAGAGCAGGGCACACAGGTGCACATCCAGGGTCTGATGGTCTGCACATTTATGGCCTTAACGCCACTAAATGTAATGTTCTAGCAAGACCACTTGTTTTCATAGGATTATGAAGTTACCCTCACCTACCCACTCCGTGAGAGAAATAACTCCGTTACCTGCAAAAGGGGACCAGTGCTGAAAGGACAGACAAGCGGCTTCTGATGTGTGTGACGTGATGAGCCTGCGTGGAAATTCCGAGCATTTGTCCATGAAATTCGGGGTAGGAAAACACCAATTAGGCCATCATCCTCTATCCTAGGGCATTGCTGGTTCTAATTACGTCTTTTGGAACTTGAGTCGATCATTCTAGTTTTACACTGACAAGAGATCCATAAGCACAGTTTCCAGCGGCCCCACTCTCTGCAGCTGGTTGTGTAATATTGCGTTTTCCAGCCTTGGTTAGCGTGCTGGCGGATACGCTGGGGTTCATGAAACCCACGCATACTGGAGGCTGGGAGAAAGGACGAGACCAATTTAATAAGGATAAAGCTGGGAATTACATTTCGGCCTAATGATACCACACACTCCAAATCTCCTTTAAGGACTATTTGATCCCCCTAATTAACTGGTCATTAGTGACATCAGTCCCCTGCCAGCTTTAATCAAGACTCACACGAGCAGCACCTGGAACACTTACTACCCTCCAAGGCACATACATTACCCCCAAATCCGCCCCCTCAGGTGGAGAACGTGGAACCACTCGACGCTCCGTCTTCCTGCTACACCCAAGAGCACACACGGGGGTGTTCTGATTTCCAGACTTGTACTTGCTATCTCTCGATCACCAAGGGATTTTTGTATCAACTAAATGAAGTCAACTGAGTGTAATGCAAACAATTCATGTTTGTATATTGGTGAATTAAATGATGGCCAGAGAGAGGAATTGCAGATAAAAATCACTAATCAGATCATAGGGATAAAAATACTAGTCGGTTGCATTGCAACTTCTCCACTACAAGATGAGGAAGAGCAGAGACGAGTCATCAGCAATCGGCCGTCCGGGCAGATTACCTCTGACACAGACCGGCTCTCATGCCGCACTTCTCATCACCAAACTTTACCCAGTTTTCACAACTCTGAGCCTCCTGCTGCTCACTTACAGTCACCAGTACAGAGTTCTCCTACAGGGCGTGATTGAAATGGATTAGGAATCCTTGCATTCTGAAGAAATAACTTGCATACCTCTAAGATTGTCAGGCAGGCCCCTTCTGGAACAAGTGTCTCCATTGCCGCTGGTCTTCCACTCTCAAACATTGGCAACCTCAGCCTCTTCCTCAGCATCTCACCGATTGATCACGTTCTCAAAGTCCACCACGGTGATAGATATTGTGGTGATGGGGAGCCCGGCTCTTGGGAAGACAGAAGAGGCAGAGTTGTTTCATGAGCTAACCCAGAGCGATAGCCATGCAGAAGGGTGGATGAGTTCAAGAGTGGTCCAGCGGAAATCAAACTGTTGTCCCATGTGTGAATTCCTGCATTTTCTCTGAAAATGCTTGGAAATAGAACATCAACACACATGCACCCTTTCCCCCTATAGACATAAAGGTCACTTTAGAAATACCTGTCATAGGTAAGGTGACTATGTAATTTATCATGCATGACGGGACCCTGTTGAAACTGAAGGGAGGTAGTATTACTATCACACCAGGACAACAGCATGGCTGGAACTGAACCAGACTAAGCAGAATGTATAACTTCTATTCACCCAGGACTTGGAAGCTTTGTTTATTTGTAAAGCTTGGTTTTCCTTTATATATAATATTTAGACATTGAACTAGATATGAACCAGCTGTTGTGTTTTTTGTGGAATATGATGGAGAACTTCAATTAGTGGTTTCAAATCTTATTTTATATCTGGATAATTTCATTTGATTTTTATGTCATTCTGTAGGTTTGGTCCTTTACTTCAATAATATATAAATTCATTATCATATTAAAATGTGTTAATGTTCACATTAATAAGCTCATTTTAACATCCCCTCTCAATCCCTAATAATCTATATACATGTCCATTTTTATAAAAAACACTACTCTTCTTTCTCATTTTTTTCAAACAAATCTCTTGTATTGAAGTATAAAGCATAGACATGGAGAGCCGCATAAGTCCTAGATGTAGCTCGGTGGACTTTTTCATAGTGAACACACCCATAAAATCACCATGAAGACTAAGAAATAGACCCGTAGCACCATCCCAGAGGCCTCCCACACGCCTCCTTCCGAAATTCACTGCCACGGCTGCCGTTACTGCCGTCTGTCAACACTGAATGCTTTTGACCACCTGTGGGCTGTGCATGAGTAGAATCTCACCACATACCCACATTCTTGCACGTGACTTCTTTCCCTCAGCTCTGTTTGCAGGACCCCTTTCTATCGAAGGCCACAGCAGTAGTGTGCTCACCATCAAAACCGGATGGCATCTGCTGGTATTGGACATATCACTGACAATTTTTTCCATTCTACCGTCGATGCGGCTCAGAATGTTACCGCATTCTGTGTTACACATCATCCGGTGTTTTTGAGGATAACATTTACAGGGATGCTGCTTGGTCTGGTTCTCTCGAGATTACTTTTAAGAAGTGAGTATGGCACTCTAATGTCATAAGAGAGCCAATGTTTATAATATTTTTAAAGTATACTACACTGCTCAGTGGCATATCTAGTATAACATTTCATTTGTGTGAAGTTCAAAATTAACAAAAAGAATCTTTGCTGCTCGGAATCATGATAGGGGTTACCTGTGAGGTCCAGAGAACAGAAGGGGAGCTTGGGGGATGTTTGCAGTTCTCTGAGTTTTAATGACACATCAGGGCAAACCCATTATGTGAAAACCCATTATGATTTGTGGATGTGTCTGAGTGTGTCATACCTAACATAATTACCCTTTATTTCATTGAATATTTTATTAATGGAAGCATGAAAATAGACCTTTTCCTGCCTCTCTGGACAAGAACTTGGAAGGGCAGTTGGGCTGTGCACTGATATGCAGTATCTGTGAACAGGTTTGCTTACTCTCCACACAGTCCCATGTGATTTGAGTTGTTGATTGAACTAATATAATTTTTTTGCTGTAGTAAGAAGAGCTTTAATAATATTTTTAACCAAATCAAGCAACCCTATTAGGAGAAACAGCAAAGGTGAAAATGACACAAATCAGTTAGCTCTCAACCATGAAGCCTGAGTAGGTACCCAACTTCCAATTTGAAAACAGCTTCTGAGGTGCTGAAAGGAACACAGAGAGAATTACAGGACTGGAGATACTGAAGACATTTATTGCGTTCATAAGAAAACCATCGGTTAGGGCACTATTTGTAATAGCATGAAGAGAGATCAATTTACATGCACCCATTGTTTATCAGTGTAAATTATGCACAGGTGCAACTTTGCCAGTTGGTTCTGCATTTCAGCCCTCGATTCCCTTGAGGAGTGCCACGTTATGTAACTTTGCTCATTAGCCTTCACTCTGTCTGTGCCCCGAGGCCACTCACTATGGCTGGTTTTCTTGTTCGGTTTAAGTCAGTGTATTGAGTCCTTTAAATAGGCAACCTGAATGTATATGAACATAGACGGAAATATATCTGTGGTGGACTGAGTGCTTGTGTCCCCCCAAAACTGACATGCTGGTGACCTCACCCCAGTGTGATGGCACCAGAAGGTCGGGTATTTGGCGGTGACTCTGTTAAGATGAGGTCCTGAGGAGTGGAGTCTCCATGGTGAGATTAGTGTTCAAATAAGAAAATGAAGAGACCAGAGTGATCTTTCCCTCTCCCCCTCCCCACTTCCTCCTTCTCTCTCACACACACACACACACATACATACATACATACATATATCCCATATGTGTGTAAAGAAGAGGCCCTGTGAGGACACAGTGAAATGGTAGCTATCCACAAGCCAGAAAGGAAGCTCTCACCAAGGACCAAAGCTTTGCCCCTTGATCTTCAACTTCAGAACCACAAGAAATCAGGCTATTGTTTGCAGCCCAAGCTAAGACACTATCTCCCAAAAGCCAAAAAGAAGAGACTCGATCAATGAGACTTGTTTTAAGTGACAAACCCAAGCGATTGATAAGGATGATTTTATTTTCACTGAAAGCTACTTTCTTTTTTTTTATTTTTTATTACTTTATTGTTGTTCAATTACAGTTGTCTGCATCCTCTCCCCTCCCCTCCCCCCACCCCCTCCAAACCCACCTCCCTCCCCTGCCTCCATCCTCCCCCTTGGTTCTGTCCATGTGTCCTCTATGGTGGTTCCTGAAAACCCTTCTCCCCATAGTCCCCTCCCCCACCCCTCTGGCTATTGTTAGATTGTTCTTAATTTCAATGTCTCTGGTTATGTTTTTCTTGTTTTTTTATGCTAAGTGAAATAAGCCAGGCAGTGAGGGACAAATACCATATGATCTCACCTTTAACTGGAACATAATCAACAAATGAAAGCTACTTTCTTTTATGAGTTAAAATGTGGTTCCTATAATAAAATATGTCTAATATTAGTAAAGTTATTTTTCAAGCATGCATTTTAACAGATATCTGATGAATAAAATGAATAAAAACTACTTAAGTAGTTTAAGACATGTTAAAAACCAAAGCAATGTTCAAAGGGCCCTAGGGGATTAATAATGTTCGGGCTCTCAGGTTAGAAATGTAGAAAGCTAGAGTTTTGATCCTTCTGTTTATATTCATACAAAAGAGAAATATCTGAACAAATGGCAAGTTAAGAGCATTTCTTAACTTCTCAGAGAATTCAGAATGCAAACCAGTCAAGTACCCTGAAACCTGGGGAGAGGCGGCACTTGTGTGGACAAAATGACCCAAACATTTGATGCCTGACAGGTTGTGTCTCATCCCTTGCCAGGCACAGTGCAAACTGAAAATGCAGAAACCTTTGTTTGCAAAGTATGAAGAATTTCAAGACAGCAACTGCAGAGACGGGAATCAGGCCTGGGCCTTTCTCTACAGGGGCTCCAGGTTTGCTCAGGTCCCAAGGCCCTGAAGGCGGCCCAGAGGCCAGATGCTGTACCAGCAAGTGAAAAGATAAAGCCAAACACCCTAAGCCTAAGCCTCAGTGTGAGTGTGCGTGTGGGGGAGGGGTGGGGAGGCATCAGAGAGCATGACTGCTCGTGGTCACTGATTGGGGGTCTAAGTGTCACAGATGGGGGGGCCTACACATTCTTGAAGGGTTCTCTCCCACACAGTCCACACAGGGTCTCACAAGAAAGATGGAAGAGAATTCTGGAAAGAAAACATGTATGGTGCAGTGGAGCACCAGGAAAACACGGCTGTTTCCTCTCCCCAGTGGAACACATGTTTAAGTTTCAGGGGGAAGAGGAACCAAATCTGTCACCTAAGGACACTGGAGGAAAACCACACCTGCTGGAGGAAACAAACAAACAAGCAAACAAACTAAAACTGCCAGTGCAGAATTCTGTGCGCAGTGACAGCACCTTTCAAGGTGAAGGAGGAATGGTGATTCGCTCAGACCAACACAGAAGTGAGAGATCCATTCGGAGAACACATCATGTATAACAAATGTTGAAGAATCTTCTGCACACAGAGATGTTGTATCAGTCAGAAAGGTGGATGGGCCAAAACCACAGAGTGTTGGAAATGAAAAAATATGAAAATATAATTTAATTCCGTTTTTTAAAAAATTGCTGTAAAATATTACCAACTGCCTGAAAAAAACCCAGAACAACCTATTTTATATACACACAGATGACATAAGTAATACTAAACTCTTTGACAATAATAGAAAAGGATGGAAGAAGGAATTGGAAATACACATACTCTTGAGGTCCATATTCTACTGGTGATGGAGTATGATCCTATTTAAATATAAAGTCAAAATAAATGCCCGGCTGGTGTAGCTCAGTGGATTGAGTGTGGGCTGGGAACCAGACAGTCCCGGTTCGATTCCCAGTCGGGGCACATGCCTGGGTTGCAGGCCAGGTCCCCAGTGAGGGCCATGTGAGAGGCAACCATACATTGCTGTTTCTCTCCCTCTCTGTCTCCCTCCCTTCCCCTCTCTCTAAAAATAAATAAATAAAATCTTAAAAAAATAATTACCAATATATATTTTAAACCATAGAATGACTAAAATGTTTTTAAATGCTATAAATAATAGACAATAGAGGAGATAAAGTTGAGTCATAAAACTACTTAGTTAGCCAAAGAGGAGAAAAAAACAAAAATAATGAAGATAAGAAGGAACAAAGTGAAGAGACCTAGCAAAATAAGAAACTGTAATTCAACTATGTCAATAATCATATTAAGTAATTTTTCTCATGACATCATATAAAAGAGATGGTCAGTTTTGTAAATTTTAAGGGCCAACTATATTTCTATCCTGAAGAAACTCGCATTAACGATAAAACCACAGGGTGAAAGTATGAGAATAGAGGGAGCTATATCATGTAAACTCTAGCTAAAGAAAATCAGAGTAGCTATATAAAGTTCAGACATATTAGACTTCAGAACCGGGAGTATGAACAGCAACAAAAGCAATAATATGTAATAATAGAGGGATCATTTTCCAAGAAGGCATATGTCATTGCACGTATATGCACCTAACAACAGGGCCCAAAATACATAAGGCAAAAACTGGTACATCTGAAAGGAGCATTAGACAAATACATAATTCATTAAGTTTTCAACATTCTTCTCTCAATACTTGAGAAAATACACAGGCAAGATACCAGATCGATATACAATCACATATTATGAACAGACACTTCACTAAAAATACACAGATATCATATAAACACGAAATGATGTGCAACATCATTATACACAAGCTACGTGCAAGTTAAAACCACAGTGAGATATCAGTATACACCTGTTACAGTGGCTAAAAAAGTCTGACAATGCCAAATGCGGGCAGTATTAGAGAGTAGCTGGAACTCTTACCCATTCCTGGTAGGAAGGCAAATGCGGTAGTAACGTTTGATACAATTTGTCAGTTTCAGAAAGTTAATAATACACTTATCAATGACCCAGCCATCTCACTTCTAGGTATCTACCCAAATGTGCTGAAAACTTAATTTCCCAGAAAGATTCATGAGAATGTTTATGGCAACTCTGTAGTTACGAAGCACTGGGCAGAATCCAGATGTCTGTCAATGCAGTGAAGTAATGCTCAGAACTGAAAAGGGTGACCTACCGATTCACGTAACAGTGTGGAAGAATCCTAAATGCATGTGGCTAAGCGAGAAGCCAGGCCCTGAGTAGGCATAATGTATAGCTCCATTCATATACATTTTCTCCTCTTATCTAACCTCTAAGAGAGAGAGCATTTCTCATGAAGAAATAAAATGAATATCTCAAGGGTCCCGCATTTTAGCTACCTGAATTTTGCCCACCTCTTTTCGACTTGGCTTGCATATATTTGTGATGCTCAGGAAGTACAAGGAGTATGTTAAACTGTGGAAATTGTAGACACATATGTTTGTTTCTGTTCTCTGCCTGGTGCTCCTGTTTTCGGTCTCATTTCTGCTCCCGATGATGTAAGACTGCATTTTCTTTCTGTGAAGAGAACAGTGGAAAGGCTCAGTTTGCATACAGGATTGCTAATGGATGACACTGAACCACTAGCCCTACTAAGCACAGATTTGCTTTAAGCCCTGCTCATAGCTGGACACTTACAATCCTTTCCCTGTGCTCACTCTACTCAGCCCTCTGACAATCAGTCTGGTGTACTTACCATTTACTCGAAATCATTATGTTAGTTAACAGAATTTAAGAAATGTCACGAAAGTCTTAATATTTCCCAATAAATAAAATTTGAGGAGACCTTTTAGAATGAGTTATTTTGGTCCTCATAAATTAGGCCTCTTGAAAGATGATATTTCAGCCCCAAATGGATACGTTTCTGTCAGTGAAATTAAAAAAAAACCTCTAATGTCAGGTTTATTATGGATGCTCTAATATCTGTCAACTCTGAGCGATGAGGAAGCAGGAGTCTGTTTGAAACCCGCAACTCTCTTGAGTCTTAAAGTATTCAATACCTAACTCAGCTTGAACAATTTATTATTTTGCAACCCACTCCATAAAATGACAAGATTAAATTACCCAGTCAATATTGCAGTGTTAGATTTTTGTCATGAATATATTTAATTTAATAAAAACATTGAATGACCCATTTATCATATATTTACTTTTTTATACCTTGCATTTGTTGGCACTACCTCATTTTTTCTTGGCATTAAGAACACTAATTAATTCATGACTATGATATATTATCTATTATAAGTGCCCCTGGTGCTCTGGCAGGTTAAAAAACTGGTCAAATATACATCTAATAGTAACCTTTGTCATTGTACTGAAGGATATTGCATGTGATAATGTAGGGATTCTCCAATAGGAAGTGTCCATGGGCAATTTTTTTTATAATTTATTCTTCCATACAGGTTACCAGTTACTGTGTTTATGCCACATTTCATGGTCTAGTACACACACAACACCATGTCCAGGGAAAAATTCCTCCAAATTTTAAGTTATAATATCTGACAGAGACACATGTACATTTAGAATATTTTTCTGTAGCTCTCTGCATTTTGAAAAAATAAAAATTGACTTTGTAGATATGTATTTTGTTACTTAATTGGTGCATTTTTAAAATGCATCCGGGATGATTCTCATCACGTGGTTTGCAGACACTGGGAGAACTGCTCTGGGGTCCCAGTCACATGATCTACCAGGTGAGACCACCTGAGATTTGGGGGGAAAGATGCGTGATAACCACCAATGGCCAACTATAATGAAGCCTAGAAAAAGTCACTTTTTTTAAACACAGTTAATCGTATTTTATTTTGCTTTCATATTTTTCCACGTTAACTATAATCCAGTGGGTTAGGAAATTGACTATTTAATGTAATAAAATGGGGAGATTTGGGGACTATAATGACTTGAAATTACTTTCTAAAATGGATTCTACTTCAAAGGCACTTTCCCATTATTTCTCATTGAATACACAAAAGCAAGAATATTTCCCCTGTTACCAAATGCACGCAAACATCTTAGCCTCATTCTTTTTGGACTTTACGGAAGGAACTCAATAAAAAGACAGATAAAAAGTCAAACTACCCTGCCATCAAGATGAAGTGTCGCCCCCTTTCAGTGAATATTAACTTGTGGCATAAAATGGGTCACAAAAGCTTTGCTGCATCATCCGTATGGAAACCTGTTCCTCTACTTTGAGTGCGTGGGGAACAAGGACGCAGAGAGCGAGGCAGTAAGAGGAACTGAGGAAGAGCATTCAATGATTAGAACAGACTTTCTCAAGTCCATTCTCCCACACACCCCAGTGCTGCTCCTGAGATCAGACTGGTTTGAGGGGGGCGGGGCTGACCTATGACCTGGCCTCCCAGTTGTCACCCCATCAGTGCAGTTTAGCATTACCGAACAGAGCTGCATTGATGGATCCTGCCACAGAGAAAGGTAGCTCCAGCCACGTGTTGTTTAGACCACTGGAGTGTGGCCGTCCTGTGCCGGCTCAGTGCGGAACTCCTCGGTTGAGTGGTTTTCACCAAATAACTGTATGATTTCAGAAACGATCCTTGTCCTCTCCAGGGAGCATGTCAGCAATGGGGAATGCTGTCTGTTAGGGAAGTGGGGGATCGTGGGGTGTTTTCACATGTCTAATGTCCCTCTGCCATTTATATTCGTTAGTTATCAGTTATGTCAGAACTGATCAAACTACTCCCACCCTTTGTCAGGCGTCTTTCATACCACGGAGTTTGTAGATTTAAACACTAGCAGCTCACTTGCAAAGTCTGAACATGAGGAGTGTAAAATATTTCCGTAAGAAGCCCATTTTCCTTTCTCGATCAGATCCTCTTGACAAAAGAATAGTACTTTGGAAATGAAAGATGAGTCAAAACCTTCAATGCCATATGTCAAAGTTGCCTAAAACTCCAGATATTTTTAAATGGGATTAATTTAAATATAGATGTTGCCTCTTAATGGAACTTCAGCAAGAAGTTTTGCGAAACAAATGAAACATCTAGTATTGATTTTTTTTAGTAAAGACAGAGACATATAGATGGATAGAGCAATAGATAGAGAGGGATATTGTAAGATCCTCTAAAATTATGAAGAGAATTATAGTTTCAAGTATACAGTTTATTTAAATTGCAGTTTTCAATTTAACTGAATCCTCTTTCAAAAAGAGATGAAAACAAAGCATTAAAAATTAAACAAAAAATGTATTTCTGTTGGCTTGAGTCAGAGCCAGGGTGTCTGTGTTCAGAAAGGTATTTTTACACTGAGTCATGTGAGTTCCGAGCTTTTATGCAATAACGACACTAAGCCATTAAGATACTGTTTTCTGTTCTTAACTCCTGAGCAACTTATTATCAAACCACATTCAGCAAATGTTGACTGGTTGGTGTGACCTTGAAGGGGACAGAGTGAGAGGTCAGATGGCGTGCAGAACACGTCGCTTCCTGTCTTCCGTGTACAGGAGCGGGGTCAGGGCAGAGAGAGGGGCGAAGAGAGCTGGGACAGGGTGATCTGTCCTCATCACCCACTGCATGTTTATCAGTGAGTGTGCCCAAACTCCAGAAAGTTGCAAAATTAGAAGACAACGAATCCTGACTATTGGTTAAAAAGCTATATAAACAACTTGGGAAGAAAAGTTGATTTTGCCACTTAAAAATTATGGCTTCATCAAAATAAATTCACAGGTATAAAACATATGAAATCCAATTTAGTTCACAACTTAAAAATCTCATTTTGAGGGTGGTAAGGAATTGATAAATCTTTGTAACATTTTGGAAGTGTATAGTAAATTTCCTCTTAAGCAAAAATTGATCATTCAGTTAATGATACATTCATGACTTTATCTTTTTCTTTTCCTCTTTAATTCATTTTTATCCCAGTTTTTGGTTATTGCCTTGTCTCAGTGAACAGTACACATATTTAAAAGATCAAAATAAAGGAGTGAATCTTGTTGCTGAAAAGAATCAATGACTAGGAAGTTTAAAAAGATAGACTAAAGCTATACATACATTAGAATTAATGGTTGTTTTTTGGAAATCTGTAGAAAGTAAAAATAAGACTGAGAAAGGAAAGAATCCCTGGTTTTCTCAGTTACTCATCTATGCAGTCATTTAATAGATATTCATGGGCCACCACTCTATGTCCTCCTTTGAGCTAGCAGCAGATCACACGGAAATGAACAAACTGTGACCCTTTCTAATGAAGATGACGAATCAGTTAACGGGATGTAGACTCATATGGCAGAAAAGGAAAGAAGCTTCTTCTCTAAACCTCTTCTATAAGGGCATGAAACCTCTCATGAGGGCTTCACCCATGATTTAATTATGTCCCAGAGACCCCACCCCCAAAGAGCATCACCTTGGGCTTAGATGTGAACATATGAATTTGGGGGGGCGGGACACACACATTCAGTGTGTAACGGGTGACTGTAACAAGCTCTGAATACACAGCTTCTGTTCTCTCTTGAGTGTTCTCTCCCTGTTTCCACAAAACTAAATATACAAGGTTACACACTAAAATCAAAATAAGAACTGCTGCATTTTGTTTTCCTGTATTTTAAAATTTTGTGTCTAAGATGTATGTGCCTATAAGAAAATAATGGCATTATTGTAAATGAAGAGTACACATATAGAATACACATTTTTTTTTTTTAGTTTTAATTTTAATAAGAGTGAAACAAAACAAACGAAAGATGCTGGGTCGAGTGAGGCCAGTTCTGGGAGGGGACCGGGAAAACACAGCAAGCCAGGTAAGGTGGTTCTGTGATGTGAGTTCTCCATTGAAGAGAGATCCTAGAGATTTAGTCATTATCTTCCTCCTGGTCCACCGAGAAAGACACCCTTACAAATGCAGATTTCCCTTATGAGGGGAAATGTCTCTTAAAAAAGGAGAATGTGTCTTAGGTTTCCACAGTTTCTCCAGGGCTTTCTGTCTCTGAAACACAGCTCACGCCAACCCTGTGGAAAAGGGGTGTAGGCGGGGCCACTTTCTCTGCTCCCTTTCAGTTTGGAGAACGAAAGAGAATCATCAAATAATTCAGCTACTATGCTACTCCACACATTCCAGAGTTCATGAATTTATTATTATATGATTTGCTTAGTAAAATGAAGACTTGGACTTATTCATATCATTATATAAATAAAATGATCATTGTGTAATTTGACGATAGATGTTAGCTTCTGGTGTGCACTAATAACATACCCTATAGATAGATGCTATATATATATATGCATATTATACACAATATATAATCAGTACCATTGCTGATAGACTCTCACTACCACTTTCAAAAACAAGCATTTATTTTCCAGGCAGTATAACCCCATGGGTATGTACCGTATGAGAGGCTGACATTTCTTAGGGGGTTCTCAAGAATTACCGCCTTCCCTGGAATGTCACTTGACTTAGATATCAGGTCACTTCTATAGTACCCCTGTGGCTGCCTCTTCATTTATTTGGATGTAAAGCAATGTTAATGTCACCCCAGGGATCCATAGAGAATACTGCAATATTTCTCATACTTCCATGTGCAAACAAATCACGTGGAGAGCTTGTTAAAATGCAGCAGCTGATTCAGTGAGTCTGAAGTTGGGCATAAAATTCCAAATATTTAAACAAACTCTGAGGGGGCTTTCCATCTTGGTGCAGAATAGCCCCGCTCCTTAGGAGCAAGGCTTCGTCTGCACCGCTGCGGACCACACGGCGCTGTTGGCTCTGTGGCCTTGTGTTGGTAATGGTCATGCCAGTTCTTCTGGAGCCATTTTGGTGGTCACAATGACACGTTGGCTGAGATGTTGCAGCTGCCTTCTCATGCACTGAGAGTTGTTCCCGCTTCTCTCTCTGCTCCCACTCTAGGGAGACATGCAGGGATGAAGGGGGCTTCATCTGCTATGGATCCTTTGGCTTCCACTCTCACCTCCTCCTAGTGCCTCTACGAGCTCCTTCCGCCACCTTCCCCTGGCCCATTACCTTCCCCTCCCCCACTGCTTCTGCACCTTCTTTCTCTCTCTCACCTCCCTCTCACTTCTTCCTTTAACTCCTGTTTTTGCATCCCTTCCAATCATTTATTTCACCTTTTTATTTATTCTTTACTCTTATTGTTCCTCCTGCCCTCCTCTTCTCCCCTCTCTCCTGCTCTGGTCAGCCATCTTGCCCAGGAACTGATGACTTGAAATGTGCCTCCGTGGTACTTCATATATGAATATGCGGAATTTCGAAATACAAACACACACTTAAACACAGCTCCTCAACGCTCATTATAACCTGGCTTCAGAAGCTTGTACAATATCCACAAAAGATCGTTCAAAATTGAATCCATGCCCAGACAACTACTGATAGATCAGTCTTACTCTGGATTGCTTACTTTCCGTTTCTTTTTATGTTAATTTATGATTTGCTTTCTGTTGTGCCTTTCACTTCTAGATGCTAGGGGACTACTTTAGTCTAGCCCATTCCATTAAAAAATTTTTTTTCAGAGTAAACAATCAGTTCCCAGGTGTTTTTAAAAAAATATATTGCACATTTCAGTTGTCAAATGAAGTCCAAAGGAGGCAAAGGGCTTTGGCTAAAATCTAAAAATTTATTCAAGGGTCTTAGAGTTTGCAAACATGGCACCAGCAAGGTACAAACCCAGAAGGGTCCCAAAGAAGAGAGAACAGGTGAGTCCTTGCAGTGAAACACCCAGTCCAGAGGCTTATCAGTCCTGGAGTGTACGCACTCCGCAGTGACCTCCAGTAAGTCACACCCTTGTGGTTGTGTCCATTAGGATAGGGCCAAGATAATGAGACAGTCAATCCCCTGATTAGGTTGAGCTTTATCACAAAAATAAGGAGACCTCACTTGCTTGGTTACATTACATTGTATGACAAAGGTCCTGGTGCACTACCATCATGACAACCATAGTTCAGAGGGTCACATGGCAAGGAATCGGGGGTGACCTGCAGGAACTGTAGAAAACACCCCAGTTACCTGCCTGCCAGAAAAGGAGGGCCTCAGTTCTGCAGCTGTGAGGGCCTGAGTCCTGCCATTGTGACCCTGAACTCGGAAGAGAGCCTAGGGCTGCGGGGAGGAACTCAGGCGGCCTCCAGCTGCCTGCTGTCTGGTGAGGTGTGGAATAAAGGACCTTTTCAAGTCACACCCAGACTTATGACCCACACAGTCTCTGAGATAATGAATGTGTGGTGTTCAAGCCACTAAATTTGGGATTGTTATACAGCAATATAAAACTAATATACCGATGCAGATAACTATCTTATAATGCATTTTTTTTTTATTTTAAGCAAGAACAAAAAATGCTGAACAATCTTATTGGTCAGAAATATCAAGGTCTCTGCTGAAATACCCTGAGAAGCCCTGGAGAGAAAAATATGTTTCTCTTCTGTGTTGGATTAAAAATTCGATCACTGTGTGGCTGGAGGCATGTGTGCAAATTCACGGCCACTGTGTATTTGAGCTAGTTTGTATTCCTCTCTGATTTTATGTATGTTTCTTTGAGATCAGATTAGGTAAAGGATATGTAAGGTGTTTGTTTGTCAAAAATAATTTACCTTTTCTTCTGCGAGAATGAAAATAAAAGCCGACTGAACCATTTAAACAGTCACAATGCAATTTTAGACATCTAAATTACACTCTGCTTCAGGCAGGAGCAAACAAGTTAAACTCTGGAGTTTGGAAAATATTTGAGAGGACTTCTGCATTCTATTCTGTTTCTGTTTTTAATCAGTCTTTAAAATCATCGATGACAGTGCAACTGCAGGATTTGGGGACACCCATGTGTTGTGACCAGGAGGAGCTTCCCCTAGGCTGCAGGGTACCTGCATTTCACCATCATGCGCCGTTAGGCCTCAGGGAACATTTCCATGGAAACACTAAATCTTCCAGCCTAGAAGACATTAAGTACATAATAGTATCTATCTACATGACAGAAATATTGTTAAGTGTATACTTACAAAGACACTATGGGAGGCTTTTTAATTAAAAATACCAATCCCATAAAGTTATTAAAACATTAAACATATAATAAGAACTGTACAGTGATTTTTAAAACCTAGGCTAAAGGTAATTATTGCGAATGAGAATAGGTAACTTGAACGCCATGATAGTGAAGGCAATAACATGGAAAGAATGGGTTGCAAAGCCTCATTTTCCATGAAAAGAAAGGATATCATTTATTGTAGCAGGTGCAAAGCTCATAGTTTTTAAAGAAAATATTCTATTAAATGTTTGAACCATTAATAGTAAAACTGATTTTTATGATTTGTATATCTTATGATATTTCTGAAACTTTACAGTAACTATAGTAATTATTGGAAAAGACTCACTTTCCTGTATTTTGAAATCAGCTCTGTCAATGATATTTATGAAGTCCTTTCTATGTTTGCTGTAGGTCTGGGAACACTGTTGAAATAAACTGACATTGTTCTAGGTAGGGCCATTTGGAGAATGCAAACCAACACGTGGACGGAAGAAAAATCCTGCAACTGTAGATGACAGAGTGTCGTGAAGGACACATAGCAGGTATATGAGAAAGAGGAGCTGGAGTCGGGGACAAGGAATCGGAGACCTGCAAAAGGTGGTGGGTGCAATATTCAATTCAGAGGAAATCTTAGCTGTGGACGTGCTGAGGAAAAGGTGACTTGTTTAAGAAAACAGCAAGGCTCGGATAATTTGAACAGAGAAAACAAGTGGTAGAATAGTAGAACGTGAAAATTTAGAGGTAATCAGAAGCCAGACTACAGAGACCTCAGGAAGCATTTGGAGAGTTATAACAAAAATGCGTAACTCTCTGGTTTGGGTGCCATGCAGATGACTCTGCCTGCTGTGTTATGGATAGTCTGTTGAAAGGAAGCAGGGCCCCAGCTGGGGTTTACTGGGTTTATCGATACCGGAGACCGGGGTACAACGTTTGGAGAGTTGGGGTGTTGATGGGTTTGGAATGTATTTTAGAAGCAGAGCAGACAGTATTTGCTGATTATTGGTTAGAGAATGGGTAAGAAAAAAGAGGAATAAAGTGTAACTCCGAGGGCGTTTAGCTGATCAGGCAGGTGAATAGTGTTGCCGCTCAATGAATGGGGAAGATGGAAGGAGGAGCAAGAGTTTTGTTTTGTATCCAATAATTTTGAAATACCCATGTTTTAAGTTCGTTGATAGGATTGCTGATTTTCTGTCTACTTTTTCCTATCATTTGCTGAAGGAGGAAGCCTGATGTCATTCATTAGGCTTCCATAACTGTGGGAATGTCTATATTGCCCTTCGGTTTTATCTGCTTTTATGTCACGTGCTTCGAAGCTCTATGGTTGGTCATATACATTTGTTTTGTTTTGTATTTCTGGTAAATTGACCATGTTGGCATTATGAAACATCTATCTCCCTGATGATATTACTGGTTCTGAAATCCGCCTTATGTTAATGCAGTGCCTTTTCTTTTGATTAGTGTATATGCTGTGTTCCTTTCTCTGTGTTTTTAACATATGTGTGTCTTAGTACATAAAGTCAGTTTATTGTATAAAGCATAAAATTGAATCATATTTAAAGATCTACTCTAACAACATATTTCTTACAATGGATGTGTTTAGGCCGTTTAATTTTAATGTAGTTACTGATGTGGTTGGATATAAAGGTACCATTTTTCAGTTGCTTTTTACTTGTTAAATCTATTCTTCATTTCCTTTTCTTCGTTTTGTACCACTGCTTAGGACATTAAACATTTCAACTATATCCCATTCACATATTCTTTTAGCCTATAATTTATAACTATTGAAACACTAGGATTGCCCTAGGCTTTGCAAAATACATCTTTCAGTGATGACAGTCAACCATTGAGAAGGTACATTTGGGACCAATCGAATAGCAGCGTAAGGCCAAGTGTCTCCTCCTGTTACTTGTGCTGTTACGCTTTTCTATATGCTAAAGGCAGTCATATGTTGCTGCTCTTTGGGATAGTCAATTATCTTTCAGAGACTAAAAAATAATAAAAATAAGAATATCTGTTTCTAAAATTTGCTTTAAACTATTTCTCAATTTCTTAATTTCTTTGTGTAGATCTGAATTTCTATCTTGTATGATATTCTGTATAAAGATGTCCTTTAAAACTTATAGTAGTGTGGAAACTATTTTTTCTGGGAAAGAAACTTATTCTTTATTTTCAAAAGATGTTCTCATTGAGTATAGAAGACTGTTGCTATGACTTCACTGCCTGGCATTTAAAACAAATCAATTCATCATTTTCTTGCTTGAATATTTTCTGATAAGAATTCTACTCTGTTTTTTTCATGGCTGCCTATCAGATTTTCCCTTTGGTTTTCAGCCATTTAATTATGATTTGTCCAGTTTTTTAAAATTAGTACTTATTTTGTTTGTATTTCTGTGAGTTTCTTGAATCTGTAGTTGGTATTAAAGTTATTTAATTTATATATTTCTTCTACGCTCTTTTTCTTTCTCTTTTCATTTAGGTCCAATTACATATATTGTTTCTTATTGTCCCAGAATTTATCAATTCTCTGTTTGTTTGTTTTACTCTTTTTCTATCTACATTTCACAGTTGTTACATGCTGTTGGCTAATTACTCTTGGTCCTGTTGTGTGCTGACATGCTTTTCCAATGCAATCTTCATCTCTCACCTTTATTCTAGAATTTACATCTTAATTATTTTTTATAGTTTATATCTACCTCCTGAATTTTCTCATATGTTCATACACATATGCCTCTTCCCAAAAAGAGGTTTTAATATATTAATTAAAGTATTTTAAAGTCTCTGTTTGATAGCTCAAATAGCTGTCTGATATCTGGGAGTTACTTTGATCTGCCAAGTTTTCTGTGATTTGCTAGGCAGCAGTAGAATCGTCTGGTTCCCTGGATTGGTCTGTCTCTTGATAGTGGGACTTTTTTGTATCTGGCATTGTAGGCGAGACGTAACTTCTGATTGGACACTGGACATTGTGTGTGGAACAACGGTGCCCTCTGTGAACAACGGAATGGGTGTGCTTCTGTCTGGCTGGGGGTGTGGGTGTTTGACTCCATCCAGGCAGCAAATAGGCAAGGTCAGTCTAATGTTGAGGTCAGTGTGGGCTCAGATATGCCTGGCACTACATAGTGTAGCTTTTGTGGTGGCCCTGTTCTCCCTGCTCGTGCTAACCAAGCTATGTCTTGTACATCCGGTGAACCTCTTGTGGGAGCAGATGCCCTGCCGTCCCTTAGTGGGGGCGGTGGGGGGTAGCGTCCTACAGTGCCACCGGGATGGCGTCACCTCAGCATTCTCTGGATTCTCCTGCAGCAGTAGATGCTGTTTCCTTTTCTTTTTCTCCCAGTCATACTGGGTCTTCACCTCTGCCCTGGGGGTGACAGGACCACTGACCCTCCGCAGGGGTTTAATCATTTCCTTCAATTAGGGAGAAGGTTTGGCAGGGTTTTGCGATTGGTACTTGTCAACTCCTCCATTGCTCTGCCATAGGTGACCCTGTATCCATGGCCCATCTCTCTGTGGAGTGGGCCTGTCCAACTAATTGGTTATATGGCAACCTCAGTGCTCTAATGGGCTCAAGAAAAGTTATTGCTTTGTAGTTTACCTAGCTTTTTTAAAGGCAGTTTGGAGCAATGCATTTTCCAGCTCCCAATATTCTAGGTAAAGGAATACACCACAATGCCTTATAAACACCAATGCCCAGAGAACAGAGTGGGAGAAGCAGGGCATGGGAACCCTCTGTTCCACAGTAATAAACAGGAAGTTCCAGGAATCTGCCACCCAACACAGTGCCTGTAATTAGTAACAGTGTACTGTGTTCTTTGAAATGTGTTAAGAGGGTACATCTTGTGTGAAGTGTTCTTACCACGGTTAAGATAAAGAGAAAACCCAGAGAACTCTAAGGTGATTATCAGCTGTTTTCCACAAAATTCTTCTTGGACTGCATTCTAAATACTTCCTTCCAGGAGGTTGGACTTTTGCCAGAAACCCATTGTGGCTTTGTAAATAAATATTCTTATTCTAACCCAAAACATATTGTCCAACAAGCAGTGGAGACTATCATCGGAGGTCAAAAGATGTTTAACATTTGGGAAATAATAGTATATATTTTCCGCAACCCTCTACGTAATCTGCAACATCATACCTTGAAGTTAGTTTTTATGTGAACCCCGATTTGCTAATGAAGAAACCGGGGCAAAGGGAAGTTAAGTATCTTGTCCCAGGTCTCAGCATTAGAAAGAGTGAAGGCCAGCTTCAGAGTCGGACTTGGTGCTCAGCCTTGTCCTAACAATGACTCCAAAACAATCTAACCAAGCTAAGATGTGTAATACTCTCTTCGTCTTTGTCATTTACTTTTCCTTAAGACATGGAAAAGGGTTGAAAATAGGTTTCTGCCGCTGAAGCTGCCAATTAACTGCTAAGAAAAGGAAATCCTAGGAGCCTCTGATCAGAGTTAAAACTCAAAGCTGATGTAGTCACCTGATGTTTAAATTTCTGGTTATTCTAAAGTCTAAATTTAGAAGCTGACCACACACTGAGAATCTCAGCTCTGGCTTCATAATGAAATGATAGTAGGAGATGCATTTCACACACACGTGTGTTTATTAATCACAGTAGGGGACTGAGGAAGTCGAGAAGCAACTGCTGCCAATATAAAAGTATACATATCAGGTACGGCACAGAAAGAAAAAAGCATTTTTCAACAAACAGTTTCTCACTGTAATAGTCTGAGAACAAAATATTGAAAGGAGAGAGTTTTATTCATGTGAAGGAAAGAAAGGTATTTTAATGGTGACTGAAAGCTAAGTTAAGAAGTATTATCAGCTAATTGCTGGAGACAAGGTATAGATTCATACCAAACCAGCACTGGAAAATTTGAAATCGATAATTAATTTAGAAGTCTGATTTGAATTGCCCCATCATGAAAATGCCATGAAAAGCATTTAATATAAATATATACATAATATATAACTCTATTAAACATCTCCGTTTTATAGCAAAAATAAGCAAACATTCATGTGTCTCAGGAAGTCCTCAACCATCAGGTCCACATAGTTCGCTGGTGTTGGATGAGTAGCTGCAAACATCAAGCGAGAAGGGGAGAAGGGGAGACGTCTGTGAAGGCACCCAGGTCTCCTTGTTTAAGTAGCTTATTTTAGAAGAGAGAGGCACTCACAAAACCGCAAGTGCTATCAGATACAAGGTCTTCTCATCCAATCTGAGAACACATTCACTGGTGAGGTTTACAGTCTTAGTTGGTTGACATGCACTGGAAGGGGACAGTATGTCACAATGCAGGGTGGGGGTGGCCAGAGGAACGAGGGGAAGCTGAGGATCCTCGAGGGAGGAACGGTGTGTCTCTGTCTGGTTTTGGTTTGTATCCTTCGCTAATCCTTAGTGAAGACTGCCGCTGCATCAGCTCTGTGATTCAATGGGTTTGCTCTGACAGTCAAGCCTTTGTGAAAATGCACTATTTGATAACTTGTTGGAAAAAAAAAGACCATAATTATTGCACGACTGTTCTGTCAGAATATATTCCCAGCAACTTCTTTTCTCGATATACTGCCAGCAGTCTATTACAAGATGTGCGTAAGCCATCTTTGAGATCTCGGGAAAAAAATGGTTTAAACATAAATAATTTAGTTATATTTAACTATTAATATTAGTATTAAATAAATACTAATAAACTATTACTAGTTTAAATAAATTTAGTATTAAAGCTAATATTAATAGTTAAATATACATGAATTATCATCTTAGAAGTGATTTGCCATGTTTTATGTTGAACATAGAGAAACCTCAGAGCTGGTAAACACCACATATGATAAACACCTCAAATTTTTGCATTTCAGTAAATGATTTTGCTCATGATTAAATTTGGAGCATTTTATCTATATGATCAAATTATCATTTACATTTCATAGATAGTGAAGATTCAAAAGAGCCACTAATAGATCTCTTTCAACCCCAAATAAAAATTAGAAATAACTATATTTTTTAAAATGATGGAAAGAGTTGATTGAAGGAAATGCAGTGGTCAAAATGTTGGACATTTTTGTACCTGGGGTAAATGGACTATTAAAAAGTTGAGAACCAGAAGTATTGATATGGGGAACATATGATAAATCAGAATTTGTTTTTTAATTACAGTCAGTGTAAATTATTAAATTAGTTTCAGGTGCATCACATAGTGGTAAGACCTTTACATAACCTATGAAGTGACTACCCCGATAAGCCTAGTGACCGTCTGTCACCACACAGTTATTCCATTACTGACTATCCTCTGCTGTTCTTTACCTTCCTGTGACTGCTTTTGTATCCGGTAATTTGTACTTTTCAGTCCTGTCAATGTTTTCACCCACCTCCCCAACACCGTTCCCATCCAGCAACCATTCATTTGTTTTCTGCATCTTTGAGTTTGTTTCTGTTTTACTTTTTCATTTATTTTGTGTTTTGGATTCCACATATATATGAAATCATGTGGTATTTGTCTTTCTCTGTTTCACTTATTTTGCTGAGCGTGATACCCTCTAGGTCCATCCACACTGTATCAAATGACATGATTTCATTCTTTTTTATAGTTGAATAATAGTCGATTTATATGCGCCACGTCTTTATCCAATCATCTATTTTAAGTCACTGAGTTGGAGTTTCCTAAAAAATATATCAGTGCAGATGTCCAATGATCAACTAGAAATATGGTAAGACAGGAATAGAGATATATATTTATATGCGAACTTTCTCAATGTGAAAGTAGATTGAAAAATATATATATCGTGCCTTGTCATGATTTATAATGATGTCAAATAGAATATGTAGAACAATAAAGAAAAAGAACAAGAATAGAAACCAGAGGATGTAAATATTTAAGATATAAGTAAAGAAAGAAAAATCCAGCAAACATAGCAGATTCAATATGGCCCATACACATAAGAAACAATACCAAACAAAATTCTACAGAAGCCTCTCAATAGTCAGAAGAAATCAGAAACCGTAGACATCACTCACACCTCTAATTAATTGAGAATTTGAAGCTTGTTTGGACCCCGTCATCCTCTGATGGCCTTTCCCATGGCTGGTTCAAAAATATAAAGGCACATGATGGGAAACTGGCAGGTAAAAATGCAGAGGTGACAAGTGAGCAGTGAAGTCCACATGGGCTGTGTCATAGGAAATAGTGGAGAATAAGTTCCAATTGATTAGAAAGTAAATTTTAAAATGAGAGATCATGGAAGCCTAAATCTGTAGGCATTTTATTAGATCCCACAGTGGGTTATAGAAGTTCCATAATGAAAACAGCATAGTTTTTATAGTTTGACAGACACATGGAACAGAATAAGGAGTGCATAAATAGAAGCAAACCTTCAATTTAATATATGACTAAGGTGGCATGTCAAATTGAAGTGAAAGGATATGTCTCCAGTATATGACGGCAACCCCACAGGGGAAGCATTTTGGTCAAAACAGATATGGCTCCATACCTCACACCGTAAAGCAAGAATAATTACAAATGAATCAAACATTTACAGTTGTTTGATTGCAATAGAAAATGAGAAAGTGAAAGAACAGGAAGAAAATATGATAGAGTTCTCTTTTTTTGATGTCACAGAATGCCAGAGTGTTTCTAGTTTGTCTATCAAGGATTAGGAACGAGAGTTTGCATTACATATACACACAAATAACATAAAGGGAAAATCAAAATCTAGGAAAATATTTACAACTAATATCAGATCATATTTCTTCTTTGTAAGAAGATTTTTGACATTAATACCATAAAAAGTGCCAATATAAAAGGATAAGCAAACAAAAAAGAGAGAGAGAGAGAGAAAGAGACTCATGGACACAGACAACAGTATGGTGATTGCCAGAGGGTAGGGGGACATTGGAGGAGGTAAAAACTGCGACAGAAGGAGACTCAGCTTGGGGTGGTGAACTCACAATATAATATCCAGATGACGTGTTACGGAATTGCATACTTGAAATTATATAATTTCATTAACCAATGTCACCCCAGTTGATTCAATTAAAAATGTGTAACACATAAATAAAATAAAAAGATGGAGCCAAAAAATACCCCCACACAAATCTCACTTAAATACATGAAAAATGTGCAAACTCATTTAAATAAAAATGACTCACATTAAAATACCATGAAAATCTATCAAACATTTGAGCACTCTGCATTGGAAAGGCCCGGCATACTGATAGCGAGCCAAATGACCCCACTAGAAGGGTAACTTAGAGTATTTCCTAAAATTACAAAGGCAGAATTTCATTTCTCTTCAAGATATAGAAAGTTGCAACAGGAGACTGCTCAAATCCAAATGATGGATAATCCAAAAGACAGATAATTCTGCTTCCTAATCCTTCACTCCAGTATATGCAGAATACGGGAATCCCCTCCCCAGTTCAGGCGGCCCCCCGCTAAAGGTTGCCGCCATCTGGGCTGCTCCTAATATTTTGAATATCCTCCCCAATATTCCCACAATGAACTTTACCTTCAGGCTTTTCCTCACATGTCTTACTGAGGCGTACTCGGACCACATTAGTGCATTTGTAGGGTAAAATGCTCCATGCCAGAATCTCTTCATTTGTAGAGTTGAAGAGAGAGCAAGGAATTCCCTAAGTGTAAATCAAGGCAAAATTAATATCTGGGTATAGTCTACTTAAATTAAACAAGAGAAATGGATTCAGACAAGACTTAGGTCTTCTTAAAGAGGATCTCTAATAAAGTTATTGAAACGTTGCAGGTTTTCCCTGAATTCATGACGTAGGTCACATCCTGCACACCACATTTCAAATTGCTTTTCATTTCTTGATGAAGAGGTGCAATGTAAAACTATTTCTCCTTAATGTGTCTTGTTTTCCTACATTATTGACTTTTCATTATATTTAAATAGTAAAAAACAACAGACACTGGATTCCTGAATGATCATCACACTTTTTTTTTTTTACATCAAGAATAGGTGACTTTCAGATCCCTAGATATTCAATAATTTTTACAAATGTTCAAATACCATACTGCTTTAAAAACCAGAAATATTACACCATCATATGAGTGAAACTAGTTTAATGTCTGAAATGGTTCTCACCAAATACATCTCAGCACACACGTCATATCAAGTAGCTTTTTCTTTTTTGTGCTGTAGAATCACTGGCAAATTGCAATTTTCTGAGGCCATTTAAATGCTGGAAGAAAAGCTTTCAATGGTAGTTGCAGCTTCTGAAGGCTGTAGTTAAAGTAATCTTTCCTTTGACCAAAAAATGACCCAGAGCTCCTGCACACCATTCCCAGAAAGAAGAAAAAGCCAGAGAGTCTCCTGACTGCTCCCTGCAGCCATATTGAAACTGAAAGAGAAAACGTGTTAGAATGCTTTCCAAGTAAACAGGAAGCTTACAAGCAAGTTTTGGCAATGAAGGGAATACATCTTAGCTTTTCTGTTATTTTACTTAAATTGTAATGTTACACTGACAGAGGCAGATATTTTTTTAGGGAAATCAAGAAAGACTACTTCCAACATTTTATTAAATTTCCATTTTAGAGGTGACAGGATAAAATAACATTTTATTGCATTTTCTCATAAAAGTAATATAATATTTCATCGTGGAGAAAAACCATATTGATCTGTATCAATTAGAAGGTTACCTCAAGCAAACACCTTTCTGAAACTGAGAGACTGCACAGGGAAGATCTGTTACTTCACACGAAAACACGTCCTGTTGATGACAGGGACGCGGTGTGTTCCTGCAGGGTTCTCTTTCTGCTCCTTCCTACTCCTTCATTGCCCGCCTAGCTCTGCCTTGCAGTCTGTGCATGCTCGGCCGCAGACACAGGTGGCTGCAGGTGGGCAGGTGCTAATCCCTGAGCCTACGGTCCCCAGAAAACATAGTAGACCCAGGTCTCCTTGGGGAGGTTCTCAGGGCTGCTCCGTCATACTGATGGACATGAGGTATATTGGCTGCAGTTCCCTGGCCCCCCTGTGCACCCAGGTGTCTTCTGGGGTGAACTGAAGAGACGTAACTAGTTGGGTTCTTCCCAAGCTTTGTAGTCACTTCTTCAGGCAGTGAGTGCTATTCTAGGCCAAAGGAGGTGTATCCATAGTCTGCATCTTTGCTCAAACTATTCCAAATTTCATAGATTTGGTGAGTGATCTTATTAATATGTGCTCAGGATCTATATTTTAATCAAATGTAGATTTTGTAAATGTTTAACTATTATCTTCCTGTGGTTTCAAAAGAAGACTAAGTTCTGTATAACGTTAGCTTGTGTAGATTTTATAAAAAGTGAATGGTGTTCATTTAGATCACTGCAATTGAGGGCCAAGTAAAAGAGCAAATCTTTTTTAAAAACACTGTTCAATTCATTTGCCACCACCAAAGAGAAAGGTAAGCATTTTAGTAAAATGCTCATTTTCTCTCCTGCCCTTCTCCTACACGACATCTATGCATGCTTTAGTGTAACCATCTGTTTTAGGACCCATTTGACTCCCCGTGACACCTATTACTTAGATTTATAGGACAGGTAATATTTAGCCAAATGAGCAATCCGAATGCCTGAATGTTTTAACATCATTTATAATTACCTGCTGGGTGTACTAACAAACAGGAGCAGCAGCTGCAGCAACACTAAGATTAGGCTGTCAGAGTGGGAATAACTCAGATTTATGGGAGGCCCCCAGCCCGTCCCCACACCGTGGACTCCCAGCTCAGGAGTGACTCAGCCAGGCCACAGCACGCTGACATCCTGGAGTCCCAGCACAGGTGGAGGGAACTTCCCCCAGCGAGGCCACCTTCCAAATCAGCCTCTGTACATAGTTCCTGGAACGTCAGGACGGCGTCTACACCTGCATTGGTCTTCACCCCAAGACTGCACCCAGAGTTCTCAACACCAGCTGTATTCAGTCGCTGTGATTCTGAAACATTTCCGGTTCTCTTGTTCTCCGCACCCCAGTGTTTCTGGATTGTTGAATAATCATTGATAAAAATCCTGTCCTCAAAAAAAAATCAAAGCAAAACAGAAAGAAATATTTTCAGTTCACAACACTGTACAGCTACTGTACCTAAGCCAACGATCTCCTTTCACAGATGAGGAAAATGAAGCCTGAAGATGAAGGTGTTTCCTTGTGAAGGTGTTTCCTTGTGAAAGCAAAGCTTGGAATACGCCATCAGCTGCGACACTTTGCACTGTACTTGGCTTTCAGACTTGCCCTCCTCCTTCCCGAAACGATAAGTCTATCAAATGCGCTTATAAAAGAGAGCAAGTTCTTTCAACATCACAAATAATAAAAATGACTAGTACTGCCAGTAGCAGTAGTTAAAATTTACTTTGCATATAGTTTTGACTTCTTAAGAAGCATTTAATGAATCATTTCATTCTGATGACAACCTTCTGTGTTGATATTTTTATCCCATTTTTCTGCGCAAGTAATAAATAATCGCCGTGATTTAAAATGTGTCTGTATTCTGAGTCTGGAATTGGAAAGACAAATCCAGGTCTTGGAAGCGGAATGCAAAGCATGCATTCTGACGTATTTTCTTTTCAAGCCCCTTGGAACGGGCTGTTTTGGAGTGCCGCGGGGACAAGTTCACTGGTGGAGAGGCTGTGGGAGCGACGCCCACGGTGCTCACAGTCTGTGGTTTTACTGCCCCATCTGCTTTCCCGTCACCTTCTCCTTCAGGGAGAGATTTCTCTGTCTTACAGCTTGGTTCTGATAAAACTGTCAGTCACAGCGATTGATGTTATGAGCCTTGAATAAAAGTGACAAAGACCCAAATAAGCCATTGAGTAGAAGTATAATTTATTAATTTACCTTAAGAGAAAACTTCCCGGGTAGGAAGACTTCTAGGCATTGTTGGCTTGGACTTGGAAATATATAATGAAGAAAAGGAATTGCTCCTCCTCTTTTAAAGTGTCTCTTCACTTCCCCAGATGTGTTCGTTTTATTTTAGTTTTGTAATTTTATTGTTAACCTGTGGAAGAACGGTGGCAAGCGACCTACTTTGTAAGAACCCGATTCATGTCTGGAGGGGGGACCCTATCCTGCCCTCCGAAGTTGCCTCACGTCTGCGTGACTCCTGGTTCCGCCCGCCAGTCCTAGACCATTTAGAGTGGCCAAGAATGCAGAATCCTGAGAACAATTACACCGATCAGTATTGACCCCTGGAACCGAAGTCGCATGCATCACATCCAGTCCACATGAGCTGAGAGTGAGCAAGTTAGGTCTCAAAGTAAAGGGGGACAGATCATTTTACTAAGAGAATTTCACATGCCCTGGAGGGACCGTGATAACCACAGCAATACCGCAACAGTAGCTCATACCCGTGAGTGCTCCTTAGGACTAGGCACTGGTGTAAGGACTTCACATGCATTCACTTACTTCATACAATCTTATCAGATGGTTTATCATTCGTCTCCTTTAGCAAATGAGGGTGTTGAGACGTGGGAAACACGAGCAGCTTACTCAAGAGGAAACGTCTAATATTAGCTGGAGCTGGGCTTCGAACCAGATGTATGCTTCAAGACTTCATGGCCAACTTCAGTGGTCCCCTTCCTCTCTACAATGGACACATGCTTGCGGCAAATAAAAGTTGCAGCAAACTAACTAGTTAACTAACTAAATAACAACCAACTAAATAAATTAATTAAAAACACAGGAAATCAATGAATACATAAAATATCTTAACAGTATAAATAATGTCAGATGAATAATTGGCATCAGATCTGAAAAGAAAATGATACTCAAAATATAAAGTTCAGGAAAAAAAAAGTAACATCAATACAGGTTCTACAGACATTAAAAAGATAAGACAAACGCTGCAACTTTATGTCAGTAGGGAAGAAGGAAAGACTCTGATAATTGCTGCTTCCAATCATATTGTAGAAGATGTCCTAACAAATACACTTAAATAATATATAAATGCCCATGTAAAGACTTTGAAAATCACATAGGATTGTCATCTTCAGATTAATAATTCTGTAAGTTAGCAAATAAAAATTGATATATAATATTAATTACTAGGTTTATTTGCCCCTGCTTCTAAATACAAATATTCATTAAAAATACATAAAAAGTAGAAATTTTAATCATGAATCATCTAGTCAAAATTATAAATAACATAGCAATAAATAAAACTAAAATAAAAGTATAAAACATTAAAAATAAATATCGCAGCCCTGGCTGGTGTAGCTCAGTGGATTGAGCGCAGGCTGGGAACCAGAGGGTCCCGGTTCGATTCCCAGTCGGGGCACATGCCTGGGTTGCGGGCAGGGTCCCCAGTGAGGGTCATGTGAGAGGCAACCATACATTGCTGTTGCTCTCTCTATCTCCCTCCGTTCCCCTCTCTCTAAAATAAATAAATAAAATATTTTAATAAATAAATAAATATTGCAATGATTTCCAACCTTAGGGAAGTAAAATATATACACATATACATATATATTTTTTCCCAAATAAAAACCCATCCTGTTTTTTCCAGGAGGAATGAAACAAACTGGCCATAATATATATGCAGACATAAAAAATAGCTAAAAATTAGAAAACCAGACAATATTGAAAAGGGAAGGGATATCCCATATGTAATCTGGAGATTTGTCTCTATCAGGTAGTAATTTATTATCAAGCTCTAGAATTTAATGTAAGGTGATACTGACACAGTTTAGCCCAATGAAACAGAACAGTGAGTACAGAAATGCCTCTTAGGGTGATGTGACATCATAGTGCAGGGGCAACTCTTAGTCACTGTAACAAAGGTGCTAGTTCTGTGGGATATACACATGGATAAATATGTAAATCATGGCTCCTGCCTCAGGCCTTGCAAACTAATTGCAGGAGGGCTGTAAACCTAATGGAGAAGTCAAAGAATAAATATTTTAGAAGATAATTAGGAAAATGTCTTCTTGCCCTATGTCTTATTTAGTTTATTTCGATAATATTTTGTGAGTCGCTTTTTTCCCCCTCTCTCTGCTACTCACTGGAAAATTTTGATGGCTCTATCTTCAGTTTCACTGAATTTTTTTTCTGCTGTATGCTCAAATTTGTACTGTATCTCTCTCATGCAACTGTATTTCATTTACTGTGTCTTTATAGCTCCAGAAATTCTATCTGGTTCTGGTAATAATTTCTATAGTGTCAGCCGTGCATGGAGAGGGGTTTCAAGGAAAACCTCATGATGGTCAAACTTTGTCATTGGTGGAGTGAGTGAAAAACCTGGGTGAGAACCTGAGTGAGTGAACGCTCCCCTAACAGCTCACGGAGAGACGGGACTGCAGGGCACTTCTCAACTCTTCAGTCTCTGCCAGCCCTTGACCGTTTTTGGAAGCAGGAATAAAGGAGAGTGAGTTTTCATTTCATGTCTCAAACCCAAGTGATCTTATCATACAAAAGGCATATAAAATCATATTGTAGAGAGGGAACAACAGCAGACACTGAAAATATACAAGAAAAATCCGACAGGCCTCATTCTCCAGGAGAGAGAACTGGCACTACAGCGCATCTCAGAGAATCCCGCTGAGTAGCAGGGCCGACCCACCTCATGGGAAGCACTACACAGCATCCTTCAGCCTGAAGTGGGAGGGAGACGCGAGCCCACTTGGGGAATTAGCAGCACCAGCGCAGTATCCGCAGGGGAATTATAAAGGGTGGTATGGAAGAATTTCGGTTGGTAGCATTGTGTTCTGTTATCTGTGCTTTAGTAATTGTAAAACTGCATTAATAGGCCTAGAAAGCCTATAGGGGTGTAATATTTGCAATTGTAACAAAACGAAGAAGGGGGCAGGACATATGTTGGAGCCAGGGTCCCTAGAATATTAAAATTAAGTCAACATTAATTCAGTCTAGGTTGTTTTAACTTGAGATGCATTTTCAGTTTTGTGATGATTGCTAAATAACCTGCACTATCATGAATTCTAGGTTAAATTTTATATATTTTTATATAATAGTCCAATAATAGTACACATTATTTACATGTATACATAAGTACATATGTACTGTCCTTGTGGAGGAGAGATAGGAGCTGTGATTACAGTCCACGCGGTGAATGCCATGAGAGTCGTGATGGGGCTGCACTGCGAGCTCCGGGCCAGCCTAGATCACCTGGCGGAGGTGAGGGCTGGCCAGAGTTCCAGGTGGTTGTGGGCAGCGCCCACAGGGACTGTGGTCAGAGGAAGTGACGACACGGAAGGCAGCGATAACGAAGATGACAAGCACAGGAAAGCAGCCCAGAGCTCATTACACGTGCCCGCAATGTGTGGGTCTGGAAAAGCAAAAACACTACAGAATTATTTTAGGGAGAAGAACAACAGTCATACTTGGATTGAAATGGAGAATTCTCTCAGTTCTCCATTGCTGTGCAACAAACCACCCTAGGACTTAGTGGCTTAGTGACGTGAGTTACATTTCACAGCTCAAGGTGTGCAATGGGCTGAGGTGGACAGTTCTGACCCGATGTCTCCAGTGAAATCACCGTCTCATGGCATCCGAGGCAGGGTAGGGGGTGGGGGTGGGGAGAGGGCATCTGATGGTTCAGCCACGAATCTCCTAGCTAACACCCGCCAGCCACAGCCTCCTGGTTCAACAAAGCCAGCCCAGAACTGGAGCTGGAAAGGACCACACCCGAAAGTGACTTCCCCGATGAGGTCATCCCTGAAGACCGGGCATGTCACATGAGGATGGACTGCACAGGGACATCCTGAGGTTCGAAAGATAGACTAATCCAGAAAATAGACAGGATAGCATAAGCAAAGGCATCATCTGTAGAGAGTAGGAAGTCATAGGGAGAAAAGATAACCGTTAAAGAGAGAGAGAAGAGAGTCAAGGAGAGGCACCGTTTAACTTGAAGGTCTGGTGAAGTGGTATCAATTGCACCTGCACAGAGAAGTAACTAAAGGATTCCAATCCGCTTGTTTCTTTACTAAGGTCTTGCATTAACGCTCTCCGAGCAGGGTCAAATTGATACTGTGGGTCGGTTAAACTTGAATATCTTTGTATCGATATTAAGATTCTGCTGTTTCAAAGAACACAGCTGAGTTCAGGCATAACTTTGTTTATTGTTTCAAATGCACTGGTGCTGAGACTATCCCTCATGGAATCTGAAGAAAGAGCTTAGGAAGAGTGCTGAAATAAATGCTTGCTATCTAGCTTTTGGATCCTTTTATTTTGAATTGAAATAAATTATGTATAAAAGTCTCTTTAAAGATCTACTTTCTTATTATATTTGAAATATAGACATTCTTCCATGTTTAGAAAGACAAAATAAATAGGAAGAAGATAGTGTAATCAGCAGACCACATTTCGTGATTAAAATAGTTTAGCTCAAAAAAGAGAAAAAATGTCTCTACTACTGAAATGAAACTCAAGTAAATGCCACTGCACTCCCCAGAGACACCCCTGCTTCTGCTGTACCTCATTTAAAAGCTGCATCTACTGCACATGCTTTCATATACTCATATAATACTGAATATACAAATACATATACATACATTTTATATGTCAATATTATATAGTAACCTATAATATATTTATATTATGTAGCATGTATTATGTACTGTATATTACATATTCGATATTAATATTTATGTATTATACATTACATATGTTTTGTGTATACATATCTATTTTTTTTATTGTTCAATTACAGTTGTTCCTGTTTTTCCACTACTCTCCTCTGCCCTACCCACCCTTAATCCTTCCCCCTAGTGTCCTTGTCTGTGGGTCCTCTATTCATGTTCCTTGACTTGACCCTCTCCCTTCTTTCCCCCATCACCCCCTCCTCCCTCCCTCTGGTTACTCCCAGTTTGTTCCTTATTTCCATGTCTCTGGTTCTATTTTGCTCACTTGTTTGTTTTGTTGATTAGGTTCCACTTATAGGAGAAATCATATGGTATTTGTCTTTCACCGCCTGGCTTATTTTACTTACCATAACACTTTCCAGTAATGAAGCATAGGGCAAGCAAGGGAACCCTGCGGAATGCACTGGCATTTGTATGTGCAGAGCAGTATTTATTCCAGGCTGGGATGTGCTGAGGAAATCAACAGCTAGACTCCAGGAGCCCCAGAAGGACCTTTGGGGAAGGAGGTGACTGGTGAGTCCTGAGCTAGACCAGAGCAGCCGGATTGAGGAGCCCAGAGAAGGTGGGAGTGGCCAGAGCACGGGAGGCAGGTGGGGGGCTTGTTGTACAGAATGGGATCCGGTAAACCCCTTCCCTTGGCTGCCGTCCTGTTCTGCCAGTGCAGGGCGTTCCTCAGATACTGTGCGATGTCACCTGGTTCCCTGATGAGGATGTCAGCTTTTCATGCTTCTCCTCATTTTGACCAAGTCAAGATCACACATGAAGCTGGATGGAAAAGCAGCCTGTGGGCAGTTTTTAGGAAGTAAATATCCTCTTTATAGCATGTCAGATTATTAGTTACTGTGTTGAAGGAATGCAGGTGCCCAGTTGGACTAGGAGTGTGTGTGTGTGCGCACGTGTACCAGTGGTTAAGAAACCTTTTGGTGTTTCATGATGTGAGGGGTGAGAAGGTGGATAGGAGGGGGAGGGGACAGCTATAGAAGTTCACATGCAAGTTAAAAGTTTAAGGGCAAAATATTGCAGGGATTTCAGGGCTACACAGCTCTACAGTCCAGAGTTAAATCCCTGGGCTGTGAAGCTTCCTGCTCTTTCTTTCATTGTCCTTTGGATCAGTGACAATGAACCTCATGCATCTATCTGTTGGGGTATTTTTTTTGAGCTATGAAGCATCTGAAGTATTTTTTTTCAGCATTGTTTGAGAGCAAAACAGATAACAGAGATAAAAATCCGGCAGAAACAGGAAAGCTGAGACAGAAATGATGAGGAGATGGATAAGATTCACTCAGCCCCATGTCCTCCTGGTTGTCCCTAGAGGTAATGTGACAGATAAAAATGGGTTTACCAGAGAAAGATAAATGGTGTTCCAGCCAATCTTGTTTTAGTTTTATCAGGCAGGGTGATGCCAGTGCATAAAGCTGGACTGTTGAGTTCTAGATACAAAAAAAAAAATATGTCTGAACACCTACTGAATTTTACTTTTGTAGAAACTAAATAGAACACGTCAGGTACTTATAAAGTAACTCTGTGAATTTGTAGAAACTCAAATGACTCTCTTGAGGTTCTAGTGCTCTGCCAACCATATGTATAATAGTTACATAACAAATATAACACAATAATTATATGCATGCATAGATATAAAAGTTTGAAGCTTACATTGTCTGTATATTCAGATAAATCTACTTATAATTTGATGTCACCATCCCGCTGACAGTCCCTGACAGTTTGCAGTTTCTGCCATGTACTCAGGAAGTGGCGTTTCATGGGGAATTTCAGGTGGCATATTTGGGACAGTCATGTTAGTCCCTTGGTGATTGGTGTAGGTTTTGTTCCCTAAAGGTAGAGAATAACAAATCTTTGCCTTTTCCTTCTCCTAAAGCATTTCAAGAAAAAATAGCCACGAGAATAGATCCACATTTACCAGGTGGTCACACTCAGTTTCTATTTCAAAAATCCTGCAGCCACAACCCTCTGCCTGAGAAAGTGGTGGCCTTATGTCATGTCACTGCTCTGCAGAGGCCAGAGCAGCTGGGGCTCCTTGGAGCCAGGCACCTGCACTCTCCACTTTTGTTCTTCTAATTTGCGCGCATGAGTTCAGTGAGTATAATGCACTGGCGCAGGAGGCAGAGTTGGCCTAAAAAAATCTCATTAACCAACACTGGAATTCGTAACTAGTGAGCCTGTGGCATGGCGCATTCTAAATTGTGTGATTACATTTTCGATTTCACTTAAATTAAGTGGAGAATATATTCATTTTTCCCCCAAAGAGAATAGAGGAAGATGGTTTTATTTTGTCGTACTGTTGTCAAGGAAATCATGTGGTGGATTAAATATTTTGATTTGCTAGACTATCCTTTAAATGTTTATTTCCCTCTGCATTGAGTAAACTCACCTTCCTAGGAAAAGGGCGAGGAGACTGAGTTCGAATGCATAACTGTCTTGGTGCACTCTAACATGAGAAATATCCCCCGGAAGACTTGGGATTCGCTTCAGGAAGGGTGAGCGGTTAGGGTGGAGAAGACAATCCCAGATTACATAAAGGTAGTTTTTGCATTTGAATCAATTGCAATGCAGAACACTGTATTTTTGTCATCCTTAGACTATTATTGTTGATTATGCTTTGATCTAAGATTGGCTTCAAAAATTTGGATGCAAACATTGATACGAAAATTTGCCTGCAATTTTTTTGACATCTTGCCTACCAAATAATACATGACTTCACATGAAAGTGAAAGCACGTTTACTTCTTGAGCAGAAGTACTTGACTTTTTGTCACGCTAGCACTTAATTATTGGGCTTTCATGGTAACACATTTCAGCATGTATTTTTGATTTGTAGAAAGCAATATTGAAAAGTATTCAAGGGGCATGACCTGCAGTGTTATTGCTGTAAAGTACAGGGTATTTACAGATGAGGCTATGATTATGTCTTTGACTTTTTTATTCTAGATTCTCTTACTTCAGCGATCAGGTTGCTGTGGAAAACCTCCCTGACACGCTCATCAAAGTTCAAAAAGAGCATTTTTTCAAAAATGCCTCCATCTTACTTTAATGTTATTGTAATCTGAATGATTTAATACCTCTAAGAAAAGTATCATGACCATGAACTTAGTTGTGTTATATTATTCATTAAATAAGGCTATTCTGTAATGTCTTTATCATAAAAATTAAAGCAACTAATCCAAAATCATCAAGTGAATATTTTGTTTTCCCAATTTTTAACCTTCAATACATTTTGTGGAAATAATATAGGTTCGTTGAAATGCCAAGCAGTCGTCTTAAAATTCAGGTTGTCAGTGTAGTGTGTCTGGTATATTCCATGGGATCGGCTTTATCTCTACCTTGAAGCCTTGAAGTGGTGATAGAAATTTGATAACATCTATGCCCTCTTGAAGATCAGAGAGACTTAAAAATATTCCATAAGAGCTGAGACTATTTTGCATTATAAAATTGTATTTTATGCTTAGAAAAATCTGATAGATTCATCTCCTATATGTATGTACGTAGATGTGTATACATGTGTGTATGTGTGTATGTATGTATATGCATGTATGTGTGTGTGTACTGCTTTAAGTAGCACAAGGAACAAAGACATGAGACTGTCAATGAACAAACAAATTCACACATCCTCTCATCACACCCTCTTGTCAAATTCAAGGTTTTTATTGCAATCTCACATCTGACACATCAGCTATGGATTCCTGGTTGCTCTTTTTACAAACTTAGAAGCTGTGTTCTCAGTCCTGTGCGTCTATATAAGCAACTGATTGTTAAAAGAACAGCAGAATTCTGTACGTCAGTCTGATTCAGATTGCCTCCGGGGGTTTCATAATACCAATTTCACTTTTTGCATTAATGCATCCTGATGGCAAGATAAAGAATATCGAATGCCAAGGTGGGATAAACATTTCAGAGTGAGATAGAACGGGCCTTCCTTTGGAAATGCGGTGACTGCTGTGTGGTTACTGGAGCCCACAAAGGCAGGTCATGAGAGAACATTCCAGTGATGCCAATGTCACTGCGAGAGGGACAGGTACTGCCACCGTGGGTTGAAGCAAGAGCATGCATTTTGGAAGAACAAATTGAAATAGTGTGGGATGTGCAGGAAGCACCTCAGTTAGTCCTATTGTCTAAATGAACCCTTAAATATGCTGGCTTAGCAGGCTTTAAGTTATAGATAGGATAATTATAATACACTTGTCAAAATAAAAACAGCATCAGCACCAGTTTCATTTGTGCACTTGCAAGCACACAGACCCCATTCACACGATTTTGAACTGCAATCTAAAAATACACTCGCTGTTTTGGGGAGCTGTGGAATAGCATGGGCTGCATGTGACTTTTAATATGTTTGAAACAAGTGTTTGCTCTGTCAACAGTAAACAAACGTCAGCCAGGTATTTTGTCACCAAAAATGGTTTATTTGGCAGAAAGAAAGGCTGACCAGCTAGTACCTGCTGCCGTGGTAAGAAACAGGCACACCCTGGCCCAGGAAACCAGAACCCGCCATTCGCAGAGGGAACAACGAGGGGCTGCCGCCGCCAGGGGGCTCTGTGGTAAACCTGCTTTGTCCTGCAGCGTGGCCCCCAAAGCGCAGGGTGTGAGAGTCCCTCCCACAGACCCCCTGATTCCTCAGCTAATGTCTCTGTCATAAATTTCGATAGTGTTTACACACACACACACACACGGGTCATTCAAATGGCTCCGTGGTCTTTCTGATTTAGAGAAGGCTGTAGAAGTTCCAACACTTGTGGCCGTGGACTTGCCCGTCTCCTTTTAGCTCCGTCAGTTTGCTGCGCCGTGACCCTCGCTGTGTGATATGTACACACATCGGGCCATTGTATCTGTTGAACTGATCCTTTTACTCAATGCCCCTTCCCATCTTCAATTTTCTTGGCTCCGAGTCTACTTTGTTGTTTTAATATAGTCACTCCAGTTTTATTGTGTTTTTTTTTTTAATAAGTGTTGTGCGGTATATCATTTTTTTATCCTTTTTCTGTCGATCTCCATGCTAGTGTGTTTGAAGTGAGTCTCTTCTAGAAAGCATGAGGTTGGATGGCAGATCTTTTCGTGCACTCTGCCAATCTCTGACACAGAGAAGACTGATGTCTAAGAGCCACATGCCAGACGCATCTTCATTTCCAGCATCAGACGTGTGATGGAGTAAGGTCGCATCTGCTCCCAGGCCTCAGCCTGCAAGCTGGTGCTGCGCAGGACAGAAAGCAGAGGCTTTCCCGACCCACCTTCATGAAAGCTGGCAGAGATTATGAGTACAGTTGGTGGAAGCCACTGAGTACAGGGGTCATACATTTATTCAGCAACAGATAATTTATTTTGCTACATGAAAAACATGGGAGAATGTCACTAGAAAATTTTGAAGGAAAGAAACCAGACACAAAATTATATACCCTGTGATTCCATTTATACACATTTTGGAAAAGATAAAACTCACCTGTAGAGACAGAAGTTAGGATAGTGGTTAACTTAAATGTTATAATAAAGGGGAGGGCATGATGGAAGTTATTAAGTGATTTTCCTTTTTCTATATTTGACTTGCATGGTAAACAGATGTGCTCATTTGGTTAAAAAATAATTACAAACTACACTTGGGATTCTCTCTATATTTATAACAATCAAATAAAAATGCCAAAAATAAACAGGTAAAATTAATATAAAAAAATAAATTACTACTTGTTGCATAGGAAAAATTTCTTTAACATTCTACTACTTATATATTTTAATTTCCATCAAAGCCCTGGCCAGGTAGCTCAGTTGGTTAGAGTGTCATCCTCATACTCCAAGGTTGCTGGTTCGATCCCCAGCCAGGGCACATATAAGGAGCAACCAATGAATGCAGAAATAATTGGAGCAACAAAACTGATATTTCTCTCTCTCACTGTCTCTCTCTCCCCTAACCCCAGCTTTCTCTCTTTCTCTAAAATTAATTCAAAGAATTTTAAAGGGTTATTAGAACACCTATCGCATGAGTAGTTTGCTAGCTGGTCAGCCTCTGCCTAGAATCCCATCCTTCTGCTCCTCTCCTGAAAACTGAGGTCTCCCATCCTGTGTGCAGACTGTCCCTAGTTACAGTCAGGAGAGATCCAAGGAGTGCCAGGCCGAATGTGGATCTGAAGGAAAATGTTCCCTTTGTGCTTAGCTGATGTGCACTTTGCATCTCAGTGGTGATTCTAAAATCCCAGCCTTCCTCCCAGGGACTCAGTGCACATTGTCATCAAGTGTTATAAATCAACCCTGCGACTCTCTGAATGCTATGTGTCCTGAGTTGAGTTCCCATTTGGATAATTTCCTAACAGAAATTACAAGTAAAAGTGCACAATGGAACACTGCTCAAGGAACTAGACTCCTGGGGACTAAATTGTTTTATGCATAATTTATGGTCCCAGAGTGTGCACCAGGCAGCAAGTAAAATAATCACACAACAAAAGGGAAGTATCCGATTATTTTGGCTTTGTTCCTCATTAGTGCAGTTCTAGGAAATTCTCACCACATCCCTTTGTTCCCCCAAAGAATTCCACAAGTGAATTCAATAAAATCCCATTTGTTCATACATGTTCCATACGTATTCCGCATCTCAATATCCTTCCCGTATAATATCCGTGTGAACAGGACACCCCTAACTAGAGAACGTTCCCCGCCCCTCTCCACAGCTCACTCTCATTTAGCCTCCCTGTGAGACTCGGACATGTACTGTTCCACCTTGATTTTTCCTGCTCTATATGGAGGCTTGTTTGGCTAATTACTCAAGTCAGGGCGGCCCCCACTCCTACAAGGCTGCTCACTGAATGCACTGTTACTCTGCATTCCACCCTCCAAGTTATTTCGAGAATGCACGGGCGGACAAAGTATCTTTCATCTGCTCTTGTTGTACCCTATGTGGGGTAGGCAACAAGTCAGTATTTCTTCGTGTTTTCAATTTTACACACACACACACACACACACATATTTAATGGGACTGCTTGATCTCTCTCCACCTTCTCTGGTCAGAGCCCTGACAAACTCCCCTTGCAGGACAGGGGTGAGAGCCATGTGCTACCATCACACACTCGTTCTTCTCTGACCCAAACTGTCAGTTCCCTCTGATACCGACCCGCCGGGTCCAGAGGAGTTTAATACCGCTTCATTGCCCCTCCCAGTCCTTCGTGCAAGTACAGGCCGGCGTGTCTGCTCCAAAATCCCAGCAGATCTGGGGACATAGCCTTCAGTGCCTAGTGCTCATGTTGGGTCCTGAAAGGCCGGGGCAAAGTGAAATATCGAGTCCACAAAAGACAGCATGTACCGTTCTCTCTGGAACATTTTCAGAGAGGCTGTGGCCAGGCCCCGTGACTGCTGACTGCTGGCCTGTGACCTATGCGAGGATGTGCGCACTTTGTAGTGTTAACTGCAGGTTTTGGCTGCCACCTCCCTGGGTCCTTCCTTTGCCATCAAAATGCATCTCCTTCTGGGGTCTTTAGCCACGTCTGATCTTGCCGCGTGGATGGCAAAGTCCTAGATTCTCCCATGTCACAGAGGATAGAAAAGCCCTTGTGTCTTCCATGGGCCCGCTGTTTAATACTTCCCCAGGGGACAAAACGGTAGTCACAGTTATACGACAGAATGACTGCAGAAATGAGTGTGTCAGGAATCTGTACGTACACAAATGCTTGGAGCCACACAGAAGACCATGACGGAGAGGAAGTTATAACCATGCACACACCTGAACCGGCATCAGATTTTAGCCGAGTTTATGACATGCCCTGAGATCCTAGGAGCCCCGTGTGGTCTTGGGTTGTAACATTGTCTTTTACAGAATGCAGATATAAAGGAATGCCCTCATTTAACTTTTTCTCTTTGCTCTGTACATTTTAATTATAGCCATTTCCTTTGAAATGTACTTTTGCATCATGTTCCTCTAATCCTCTGTTGTAAAAATGTTTCAGTATAATTTTTACAGAATGAATTCTGGCCCCAGAATGTGACTAAGAGGTTTTGGGTTTTTGTTTTTTTTTCCTTTGTTCACATCTCAGAAGCATTGAACTCCTGTCTCCCCTTTATCCCCTCCCTTCCCGGCCTCCCTCGGTGTGGTCTCTGCCCTGGGCAATGTCTGACGTCACATCCCAGGGACTCAAATGACAGAGGCACCTCGGCTGCTGTAGCTATCTCCTCTGTGAAGGAGACCACAAAGGCTACCGGAGGCAGACACACCTGAGACGCCAAGGGACAGAGGTAGCCTCGAGGTCACAGGCACACACACGTGCTGCATGGTGTTGGCCGAGCTGTACTTGAACTCTGCCCGAATGTCAGCGTGCTGTGTTAGAGGCTTCACGAGCACCCCCCACCCAGGGCAGGCCTCCTCTCCCCCAGAAAGTGAAGGATGAGACACACAGTGACAGTGGCTCTTGCCTGGTTCCTTCCTTGATCAGCGTGCTATGACGTCACACGGGGTGAAGGCTGACCCTGTCACTGTTTCTGCGGCACCTTCCCCTGTGGCCGGTTTCACCGGTGAGCCGGGCCAGGTGCAAAGACGCTGTGTGCGTTACAACCTATGAATCCAGTGGCCGGCAGAGTATAAAATGTGCATTTCTAGTTTGCCTAACATCTCCCTCAAAGTTGCGAATTTTAAGATTGACAAGAATCACCACTGCTTTAGAATTCCTTTGCTCATGAGAATCCTGAGCCTACCCCGTGGAGACACATCGGGATAAACTTCCAGCTTATATTGAACAGCAAGTTTCTGACTGTGTGTGGGACTCGTCGTCACAGGCTCAGACACAAAGCACATCCCTTCAGGCCAGCTGGGGCAGTTACACCTAATCATCTCCTCCCTTATTTTCCAATGGTTTTTAAAGCAAATACGTTCAGGAAACTAGAGAAAAGGGGTCATCCTGTGGTCAAATAGCATATAATATTACAAAATATATAAGCTCAAGTTCTCATACGCCGTATCAGAAATTTTAGATGTGATTAAAATGTTTCCAGGGAAGCCAACATTCGTAGGAAGAGATCAAACCCCATCCCCTAATGTCACAGCATGTTGTGCTAAACAGAACATTGGAATACACACCATTTGCACAAAATGTATTTTCTGAGAGATTGTGAAGCAAATCCAATTTCTAACCTTCTAAAAGAAAAGAAGGGGGATCTTGTGCGCGGCATTTCTACCCGTTGCTGTTTTTAAACACGGCACAAACTGGGGTATCAGCAGTCTGAACCTGTTATTTATGACAGTGTCAAGCCGGGGCCCCGCCCTCGCTGTCTGGGACCGAGCCGGTCTGACGAGGTGCCAGCAATTTAAAACAGCCCCAGGAAGCCTCCGGGCCAGCTTGCTGTTCGTTCTGGGTTTCTATGTATACACTTTTTCCAGTTAAAGTTTACTTTTGAAAATCCACATTAAAATGTGCAGTCAGATAGAGTTATCGCGCGGAGTCGGGAGAGCGGCACCTGCTCCTTAGGATCGTGCACTTTCCATTGGAACGATCGTTGTTTTGCCGTGGACTGCGGTTCTGTTGGCAAACACGAGCCTGAACACGCGTGTCCTGCTTTGTCTCGTGGTGCGTGGGCGTGACAAAGTCCCAGAACAACCTGCCACCCCGGGGGACACGGCTTGGCCTGCGCCGTGCGAGCGGACAGGGAGCGCGTGGCGCGTGGTCCTCCCCTGGGTGACGCCTGGGTCCTCGGCGGGGTACGTTGCAGGGGACCTGCCGGTGGCAATGCGACTCGCCGTTTTATGACATTGCCTAGTCTCTTTAGTCAAAGCTGTCTGCAAAAGCAAACAAACAAACAAAAAGACCCGTTCAGCTTTTTTCTTTTAAATATCCCAATTAATTCTATTTGGGTGTTGCTTAAAGCAAACTTCACAGAGAAAAGCTCCAGATAAACGTTGGTAATGAACACACATGAAACTATGGAAAATTAACGTTTTCTGAAGAAAGTGTGGCCTTCAGTACATGCAAAGAGGCTTACAACCCAACACAAATATTTTTATTTAACAAGAATGAGAACACACAGCTTTCTCTCTTCCCCTCCCTTTCTCCCTCCAAATGTGCTATTTGAATAGAAGTGATAATAACCTGACTTATACATTTACATCTACTAATACCTTTTAAAGCTTTAAATATAATTTGGTAGCTATAAAAATTAATTGAAATAATAATGCATCATTTTCTTCACAGCAAAAAATATTTAGTGAGAAAACCAGGTATTTGGGTCATGTAAATTGGCTAGATATTAAATGACAAATATTAACACAGGAATGCATTTTCACACACAGCCAAAATTAATATACCAAACTACTCTAATATCAGAATTTGTGTTTTATCTTTCAAATATAGTCTCCTATCACAAAACTGTTTCTAAGGACAAGCATACAGGTAGTTACGTGAAGTCTGGTAATAACTTCAATATCTAGTATCTTGATAAAATCGCTGAACACAGTCTACCTTAAGAATAATATTGTATGGAAAACGGAAGCCTTATTCTTTTTCTATAAACAAACATTGTAAATGCTAGAACTTGTCAAAATAAGTCACTCAGTAAAATAAACCTTTAGAAAACAAAGCCAAGAAAGATTTAAACATTGCCTATTCCAGTAAAAATTTCCTATGATCTGCTTATCACAGTGATTACATTGGTAGTTAATTTCCACATTGTATTTGGCAAATTACTGTATTAGAAATATTTATTTTGTTTTACATATCTACCCATTATTAAGTGAATGCATTGTTGATTAAGAAATGTCTTATTATTTTTGTTAATTTTAGGTGTAAATAAAAACAATTCCCTAATGTTTTAATACATAGGTTGTTCATGTTTTGATAGCTATTCAATGCATCATGCCATGTCATATAACAATAGAAGTAATACAAGGTACTGTAGAAACAAGTGTGTTTTTAAAAATAACTCTGGCAGACACAGAAAGGGAGAAAGATGCACACACAGTAAGCAGAGTCACCATGTTTCTCTACAACATCATGGAACCTGAGAGCACAACGCAACAGCCTTTAAAATCCTGAGGGGAGGCCCCCCAACCCCCCAACCCCCGCCCAGAACTTTGTCCACAGGCATAGGATCAGTTGATACAATCGAATCAATGTATTTTCTTAGAACTACATTCCTGGTATGAGACTACAATAAAAAAAAACTTAATGGTTGCCATTAATAACTCCATCAATTACTGGGACATGTTACAATTCATTCTAGTGCACATTTTAGAGTTTAAGGAGCTCGTCAGACACTATGTCATACTGTTGCAGCTGAAGTACTTCCTGACAAGTTACAGCGAGGATTAGGCAAATGGCCGGGCCCCTTGTGCTTTTCTTATGGTCGGTCCGGAGGGTAAATGGCCCCTTAACTACTTTCGCTAGAGAGGCTGTCTGAGAAGAGGCATGGGGCGTCACTGATGAGCTAAGAGCTGATGTTGCCCCTCGTTGGCTGTAATGCACTATGCAAGCCTTCTCCTGGACATCATTAGCCCTCAGCACACTCCGGAGTTCCAAAATAGCGTCCCGAGACGGACTCTGCAGCTTCAGTTTTTGTGTGGATGGGAGTCGGACTCCTGGGCTTCGTTCCCCGCCATCTTCCTGTGATCCTCCGGGAAACATGGATGTGATTTTGAAGTCCTGGGAGATTTTATGGTTGTGTCTAATTATCTTCTTGTACAAAAATATTTTCTCTCATTTTAGATTTCCTTTCCTTCAGCTTCCAGGAGAACATTATAAAATAAACTGCCTTTTTCGGTCTTTGACCAGCAGAAATGGACTTCTTTGGAGATTACCTTGACTTTCGTTAAGACTATTTTTACAGACAGAGATCATGTCAGTGACCCTGTAGGCGAAACAGGAGTGCCCACGGACCTGCATTCCCTGCAAAGCCTCGAATGGAAGACGGAGGAGGTCCTTTGCTATGCTTGGTCAAAATCACTCTCTCTAAGCACCCAAATTCATAATGGATGTCTCCCAAAATATGAGATTGTTCACACAGGCATTTATTAAGGGATATTGAAGGTCATAATGTTTGATATTTTTACTAAATACTCCTCAGACTTGACCACGGCAAGTAAAAAGATTCCATTACAGGATTAAAGTGTAATTTCTAGATTCATCACTGTTGGGAGAAAAGAAAAATTCAAGTTACGGTGTATTATATTTATGGATCCATCTTGAACTTCCCTTCCTCACCCGTGTCCCCCTTTGCGGTCGTTGCCCGGGCTGAGGAACAAGCACTGGCCTCTGAGGGACTGGGTGGACCCATGAGCCAGGACCGGCTACAGACTAGCACCTCACCAACTAGGTTAGGTCCTGAGATTTCCCTCTTACGTGTAGGAAGCGCCTTTTAATCATTTCTCCCAGCTTTGCCTTCTCATTGTTATGTCTCCCATCGAACCCTTCCCCCACTGAAGGACTCATATACTTTCTCTCCCAATTCCTCCTCTTCCTTAGTAATGACGTACTGAACAGTAACAGGCAATGAGACCTGATTTTTATTTTTTATTTTGGCACCTTTTATTAATTGTTTATCTGACTTCATACCAAATTTCCCCAAATGATTAAAAACAGACACAGTTCATGTATTTTCCAAGCGTTGGGGGTATTAACATGCTTTACAATGGTGCAGGGGTTTTTCTTAATGACTTGGGCGCCAACCTTCAGGACTGACCCTTGAATGCATGAAGTGGATCATTTCATCAGGATATATAATTAAGGAGGTTTTGTAGCATACAGATAAAATAAGAATTGAGCTCAGAAGAGGGAGTGACTCGTTTGGGGGTACCCTGAGCCAGGAGATCTGGGCAGGAAAGGTTGAAGAAGACAGGGATGATAATGCTACTGCTAATAATAGCTAAGCTTTGTGTAATCCTTCCGGTGTGTCTGACTTTCTCACAGTAAAGCACCAGGAAAATCAAATGGGGAGCGGATACAATTCAGGCTTGTTCTTGCCCTTTCCCCCGAGCCCACTACCCCTGCCCACCCCCAGCCACCCTGTCTGCACCCTGCTCTGTCATGATGACAGACTAAAGGTCTCATCTTCCAGCAGGGCCATGTGGGTTGGACACAGAGATAGGGGAATGACAGTGAGTTGTGCTGAGTGGGAACCAGACTGGCAGAATCCCGGGACCCAGGGCACTTCCTGAGAACACATTAACCCAGAGCTGATGGTGGTCCCTAGAATGCAGGGAGTCTTCCTGGCAAAGTGACAGTCCTGGGGGAGTCCAACTCAGGGGGAAGCTGGCGGCACAGACCCTCCGCGGTCGTGCCATGGATCTGGTAACATCACCCCCACGTGCTGCATGGTGGCGGCGTTGTCCTGGATCACCTCAGTCCTGACAGCGGCCCTCTGAGGTCAGTGCTCGTACTGCCTCCTCTACCTTTGCATGGGCGGGCACCGAGGCACAGGGGGGTGAACTGGGCACTCAAGGTAAAACAGCGATTCTGTGAAAGCAGTTTCCAAATCCGTGCTCCTGAACTTGGCGCTCCAGTGAGTACTGATGGAGACTGATGGAAACAGGTCATCCAACGGGACGCTAATAATGGACTCGCCTGGGAAACACCCCAGAGCCAACAGCTGGCCGAGTCTCACTGCTGCGTGTCCCCTTCGACTCCTCCTGCATCAGCACTCAGAAGGGGACCGCCCCGGGCGGGGGGAGGTGGCCGGGACTCTGGGGTAGGCTAAGAGGGCGTCTCTCACCTCAGATGATGGAGGGTCCTGGAGAAATTCGTACTGTATCAGAGAAACAGAGGACACCATGCAGCTTGGAGGACTCACCTACTTCTGCCCACCGTCAGCCCTGGCGTTGAAAGTGACACACCCCAAAGAGCATGTCATGAAACGCGGACCAGGGGGAAACGCGCAGACCCCCGAGGCCGGGGGCACAATCTGCCTGAGCAGCATTCGCCCTGAGGTGGGCCCCCCGCACGGCTTGCTCGTTCTCATCACCCAATGAGTGGGACTCTTTCATGATCAGTTCTGGGGGCTGGGGAACGTTGTGTTGGTTTTTTTCTTTTTGTTTTCCTCTGGAAGGGGGAAAACACACACTGTTTCAGAACTGTGGCTTTAAGGAGCATGCCTTTTCTAACGCAAAAAGAAGCCTTTCCCAGACTCTGCTGATGAACCCCTAGGACGCCATCGCCCTAACTCAGCTCGGGGAGGAAACAAAATGGGAAACTATGTACCGGCATGCCAGCACCATGGAAGGCCCTTCGGCTGCAAGCTGGGCCCGTGCATGGCTCCCAGCAATGCAGTAACTTCTTTTTAACGAAAGCGCTGGACGGGCACTTCCTGTCACTGCCTTAAGAAGCTGTTCCAGATCCCATTAAGAGGCATGAGACGCCTGTGGTGCCCGCTGGCCTTTCAGAGGCCTCTGCGCCCCAGTGCAGCACTTGGTCGTGAAGAGACGGAGGTGAAGGGATGCCCCCCACGGCACGCAGCCAGTCAGGGCTGCAGGAGTCTGGCCAGCCCTCTGACCCCAGCCCCAGGGGTCATTTCCAGACGGCCTCTCCTGCCAACGCCAAGGCGCCGAGGTCCCGCACGGAGCCCACCTTTGTACAACGAGGATAAGTTTTCTCACGGGCCCAGTGAGTCATTCATAATTTTCAAACACTGCCAACAGGCCTACAAAATGGTTGTGTGACCTGAGGACTCAGATCTGTTTAATTAACTGAGTAGACCCTAAAATATTACCTCTATGAAATAAAACTCTACAGAATGAAATACGTGATTAAATTTGAAATAAATTGCTGGCAGCAGTGTGCAAACAACATCTTCTGTCTCCTGAACAATATCTGAAACTGAGTCAGGTAATGAAAAGTAGTAAAACAATCCCCTACGTTTTTTTTATTTTGACCTATCCTGTGTGTCATTAGTTCTGTAACTTTTAGTATGTTTGATGATGAGAATAATAGTAAAAAAATTCTGAGAATAACTAGTTTTCAAATTATGGCTAACACACTAATTTTATCACCAATGATTGAACAATTGACAGTAGGCTCCCAATAGGACTCAGAATATGTTTGCTTTAAGATTATTTCAAAGGAGATATTGAAATAAGCAACAGCTTTCTCAGTGGTAGCCTGTGAAAGATAGAAAATGAATTAAACTGGCCTCTTCAGTCACGCAGATGTCTAATTGCCCGGAAATGTTCCTAGAAAAGTGTTCAGAAGTTAGAAAATGACACCAATTCGTAACACTCTGTTTTAGAGATTATTTGCATATGATAGAAACCACGTATCACCTCTATGAATATCCACGTATACTCATTCTGAAGTTTTGTTTTAACGGCTAACATTCTTAGGTGGCAATGACACTGACTAATCTATAGTCACCAGTCACGCGGCAGTGAACTCTCTGGGAAAGTCTCTAATTTTGGAAAACAAATCTGTCTAGTTACAGCCTTCTTCCTGTGTACCCAACTATGCCACCATGCTTGTTTTCAAGCTGAAAATGCATGTACTGCGTCTTCCAACGGACACAGCCACATCCTGTGGTATGTGCTCATGGAAAATTGTTAAAACCATCCAAGTGCAGCTGGAAAACTTCAAATTCTGTAAATGGAATGGGCATTGGTTTCTGACAGACACCTACTATGTGTGCTGAAACACTGAGTGATGTGCAAATTCCCCAAGGGACCCCACGCTGCAGGGAGGTGCCCTCACATTAGCTGCCCAGCAGACCCCTGGGAGCAGTCCTGAATATGGAGTAAAGGTACCATAACGATGCTAACCCTGGTGATTGGTTCTTTAAGATATGTTTCTGCCTTAAAGGGGGGAAAATCGGCCAGAGAATCTATGCCTAACAGCTAGAAAAGGAGGGGAAAACAAGAGATGCTCAGTTTCTTCCGTTTAGATGGATCAATATACTTATAAATAGAAGCAGAACTCCACCGCTGGGAAGGAAAGAAGAAAGAGCCACCGTTTTCACTTTCATGAGATTCTAAGACTGTCACCCGTGTTCAGTGAAATCCCAGGGAAAGTTTTGGCTGGCTTGTTTATTTCAGTCTGAAGTGAACGGTTCCTTAAAGCAACTTTATCAGAAGAACTAAGGACATTTTCACAACCGTTTCTATGTTCACAGGCTCTATTGTATTTGTTGAGCAAGAACTAACATTTATGAATGGTGGTGCCCAAAAATACATGTCCACATCCTAATCCCAAGAATCTGCAAATGAGGGGAATGATCCTGTATTATGCAGAAGCCACGGGAGAGTAACGTAATTCCTATATTAGCAAAAATAAAAAAGGTGTGAAAATGCTCTGAGTGGATGAATGGCTTGCAAACAAATCCTCAGCGATCTGGCTTCTAATATAAATGCAAACACTGGAATTCTTGACAGTACGGTTGCGTTCACTTTCACATGGTAGAGGACAGACAGATGAGTCATTTTATACTTTAACAAATGGTGTTGTTGAGCCATGTTCGGAACTGGGATTTGTGGAAGGTAATTGTGTCCCTCCCTTCCCATAGAAGAAGGCATTTCCTTCAGACTCATACAGCAGGCTCCGTAGAGTCCACTGTCGATGTTTTCTCAGCTCATAAAACAATTAACGTGACTGGCAGAGAAGCACCCCACACAAACCATGTGGGGATACCTGTCCTGCTGACTTCAGTGCTTCTTGTGGAAGTGAAGACCCCGTGTCCAGGTTGGTTTGTGACAGTGTCAGAATTCCACTGGGCTGAGCCACCCTAATTTGTCATTGGATGCAACAATTGAGGAAAATTTTTTTTTTATTTCTTTCTAAGAGAGAGTACAGAGTCTGGTAAGCAAAACTTGCAGGTAGTTTTCTAAGGAAAACAACATATTTTTCAGAGCTTTTAAGACACTAAAAGAACATACACATGGCTCATAATTCTTCAATAAAATCCAACCATTTCATACACATTTAGATCTAGCTTCTTGTCATTTTGCCGTTTGCTGTTTACTTATGCATGTCCCTTTCCCATTCTGTTTTCAGTGCTAAGGGGAAGACGGTACACATCGAGATACCATATATTTTACTGGGAAAACTGCTCCATTTCACTTGTTGCTTTTATTTTTTTATTTTTTTAAGATTTTAAGATTTTATTTCTTTTTAGAGAGAGGGGAAGGGAGGGAGACAGAGAGGGAGAGAAACATCCATGTGTGGTTGCCTCTCACATGGCCCCCACTGGGAACCTGGCCCACAACCCAGGCATGTACCCTGAATGGGAATCGAACCGGGACCCTCTGGTTCCCAGCCCACGCTCATTCCACTGAGCTACACCAGCCAGGGCTTCCATCTCACTTGTTGTTTTTAATGACAATAATAACTTCCCAATTTGCTGGCTGTGTCCCAACACTCGGGAAGATGTACCAGCGTGAAGATCTCTGTGTATTTGTGGCTTAGTGCAGCGGTGTATCTCAGCATCCTAGGGCTGCTGCTGCCTGAATAAGGTGTTATAACAAGTACTTGTGAAGTTTCTGAAAGAACGGTCGACTTGATATGAGATTGTCTACCTGGTCATGCTGATCACTCTTACATTCGTGTTTGACAGAACTCACTGCAGACGCCTGTATTATTTGATACATCAGATAAAAATGCACTAAGCATGTGAACGTTGAAAAGGATAACAGTGAGTAAGACACAGTCCCTGTGCTAAAAACATGTTGTCGTGGAGAATACGCTTTACTCTGATAGTCAGCAGAGTAAAACCTGTGCAATGATGAGGCACAAACTATAGTAACAGCTACTAAACATATGGAATTGTGTTCGGTGTAGCAGAGAAAGTTATGTTCAGTACTTACATTTAGCGGGACGATTACAAGAAGTTGTATGGGAGATACCACGACAGTGCAGTTTATAATGAACATGTCTGGACCACCGAGCTGCATACACCCTTCACAGAATATACTCTGATGTGTGTTATGTTTGACTGTGGATTTTTTGGTTGTTTATTAATAACGAGATCAGAAGGTGCACTATTATTATCAAACTTTTGGAGGCCTATGCTGCCCACATTTGCTCAGTGCATATAGGTCACGTTAATTTGATTTTAGACCATGACGCCTTTCCAAGTTTATGAAAAACATGGGGCTTTGTGTAACCTCTCGTGTTGGACCCTTGGAAATTCACTTAGATCATGTGTCAGTCAAAAGCTCATCATAAAAAATTGTCAGCACCAAGTGTCACCACAACCAGATGCCCCATTCTTAAGTTTACTTTTGTTTTGTCCCTAACTTTTCAGAAAAAAAACAAAACAAAACTACTTTTTTCTTTTAGTAACTGATTTAGGTACACATTATAATAGCAATCGGATATTTAAGCAGGAAACCAGGGAAGAGGAAGATGTGTTAGAAGAACTGATTCCTGTCTGTGTTGAGAGATTGGGAAGTCTCCTTTTCTTCTTATACACTTTCTCTAAGACTCTCTAGAACTAATAACACAGAACAAGAAATGTGTTCATGTAGTACTGCATTGGTGTCTGGTTAGGAATGATGTCCAGCTGTAGCATCACTAGGTGCACGGGGCTAAGGAATTCTGTGGGCCCTCTTCCGTAAGGTGCTAATCCCAACTATCAGGGCCTCACCCTCACAGCCCAGTCACCCCGAAGGACCCACCATCCCACCATCCCCTTAAGGGTCAGAATTGCAGCAAATGAACGTCGAGGACCAAACACTCCAACCATTGCAGGCACTAACCCCCTTCTGAAGGTTGCACCCTCATGACGGAGTTACCTTCCAAAAGCTCCACCTCCAAATAGCATCACACTGGGGCATTCAGGTTTCAACGTATGTATGAGAGGACGTAGACACAGAGTCCCAAAGAAATGGTTTCCCGATTCTGTGAACAACAGAACTGGGCTCTGGGTGAGGGGTGTCTCTCCAGAGCCCAGGCTGACCCCCGCATGTTCTTGCAACAGCAAGTTCAGGCTGTACCATCAAAGGGACTTGGAGATGCCAGTAGGAGATGCCTGGACTACGTATTGAAATTGTCTTTAACGGTGTTCAATAAAGCAATGGCAAGGTGTGGTTGTGTTTTAAAATAATGATACTGGCAGTAGCATGAAGGATTGAAGAGGAGGGAACTTGGGGTCAGCCTCCTGGAAGGGCACCGGGGAATTTGCTGAGATGACAGGTGGCCGGAGGTAGAACATGATGAGCAGTGGCCCAGGATCTGAGCGTGTGTCGAAAGCATGTTCCATTTGGGCGAATGTAAGGCCCATCAGTTTAAATGTTTCATAAAGTTTGAACTGATGTAGCTACTTAATACTTGTAAAAGTCTCATTAATATTATATAGGTTCCACCAGTTCTAGACTTTCCAGTGAATGAATAGATAAAAGATGTAACATCTACTTTTATATCGGTGGTATTTTTTTCAGACCTACTTCCCTCTAAGGCAGGAGTTTCCAACCTTTTGGTGTCTCTGGGCCACACTGGAAGAAGAAGAGCGTATCTTGGGACACGCTTTAAATACACTGTGACACATAATCACAAAAAAATCTCATAATATTTTTTTTAGTAAATTGTTTTAGTAAATTTATGATTTTGTGTTGGGCCACATTCACGGCCATCCTGGGCTGCATGTGGCCCACGGGCTGCAGGCTGGGCACCCCTGCCAGGGCATATACAGTAAATGTATTTGCTAATTATCTGAAATCGTTTTTCTTTGTAAAACCAGCATCTCAACCAAGTGCTATGTTTGGGTTATCAAGTAGATATATTCAAACAAAAAACAATAAAATTTCACAATCATAGGATTCTAAAAGGTAGACCGTGTTCCTGACAACATCAGAGATCATTTTATAATACACACTGTTACAAAAAAGTGTGTTTCTGATGAGAGATCAATTAAACAATTAGGCACACAAATGATCTCTCAAGTCTGATATGATACGGTATAAGATATTATATGTGCTGTAATTGTAAGCACAAGTCAAAAAGAAGGAACGGATAAAACAACATCCCAGAGAGGTGCAACATAAACTTTACTGAGTTCTCTTCATATACACAATACACTTACTTCCTTAGCATTTTACTGGGAATTGCCATTGGAAATGACTTAGGCTACAAGTGACTACTAAGCTATGCACATGCAGCTCTCTGCCGGTCCCATAAAAGACGAGAATTGCGGGAAGATCGGGGGAGGTGAGAATATGCTACTCCGTATTCTGCCATTCATGTTTTACTTTTAATAGACGTTTTTCTATAGACCTGTCTAGGAATGAAATTAAATATTTCAATGATATGAACACACAAATAAAAGGAGGGGACATTAAGAATTAATACAGTATAAATTAATCCAGTATTAGGAAAAACACAATGATATCATTGTAAATATAAGGAGCTGATCATTCTCATACCAAAAAAACTCAAATAATATATTAATTAGAGCAAAACTGAGTTGAAAGAATTATTTTAATACTTAAAGTCTATTTTAATTGTGATTATCTTGTTAATTGCTCAAAACGGTGGTATACTTATCAAAGAAATCTGTGAATTGAATCTGGCAACCAAAAGTAAAACATCAAGTTAAAATCACACTTATTTTTCTTCTTAAACATCACCCATTTGTCAACTTGGCAGGCTTCGTGCTAGAAGGAAAAGATATTGAGCATTACAAGCCAGATATTAAAATAACTATTGGAGTATTTTTTAAACTAAATAAGACAAAGAACCTTCTCATGGCTGTAGGAGGATGTTTTATATAAGGGCATTGTATGTGAAAAGACATGAAATAGAATACCTTTTTAAGGCATCGTGAGAATTCAAGGTATTGCAGTGAGAGACACAGAGTGAGGATAAAAGGTTGTCATGACATAAATCTTAGGCTAAAATCGAACTTGAGCTGCAATAATATTTGCGTCACGGGGTCATTGTCGGGATTGGATGACGTGAGCGCTCTAACTAACACCCTGAACAGAGGTCACCTGTATCAGGCAGCCTCCACTCACCCCGCAGCTGGGAGGGCCAATTCCCGGGTTCTCAGACCCTGTAGAGCTCATCTGTTCTTTCTTCTGCCTCAGGGAAAGCCCCTACTCTGAACTCTTCGCACACAAGCAAGTTCATGGGCAAGGGTGGGTGAATTGCTGCCACCAACAGTGGTCTCAGGGCACGAAGTGGGGAGCTGGATAATGCACCGTCCTACTGGTTTTCCCCTTCACTGTCTGCATCTCCCACTCCCAAGCACCCGTCTCCTGATGGCTCCTCTCCAGTAAACAACCCGCCCCCAGCCCTTGTCTCAGCCTGGCCCGTGACAGGGCCACAGAGGACACACTCCTTTCTGCTTGTTCTGAGGCATTTAAACTCTCTCCATTGCCTACCAAAGTAACTGCAATTTTCCCTTTCTGGCGATTAAGGTCATCCACAAAATGGCCACCTACATTTTTTTTTTATAAACACATTAGGGTGCACTATTTGCCCATGAGAAAATGACTCAGCTACCGATGCGTTTGCCTTAATGCATTTCCTGCTCGGCACACTTGCGATTTCTACATCATCTTTCAACTGCTTAGAATGCTCTTAATCCCCTTATTGCTTATCTAGATTTCATAGAATCACTAAGGTTCTCATCAAATACTACCACTTCCACAAAGCCTTTTCAGGTCCTTTCCTCCCAAATGTTCTGTTTCCTATGGGGTTCAGTTGAACCCTCAGAGTACTTTATTTGTGGCTATTATTTGCCTTTAAATTCAATAATACACTAGGATGTACCTGTTTCCTAAACTCTACTAAATGCTAGGTGGACAAGCACATGGATAAATGTTGATGTTTATGCATCTCTTACTGAGCCTGAGTGTGTGTATACTCTCTGTAGACCTCCATATGTAGTAATGGATATAATTTACATGCAGTTACTTTTATGTTACTTTCGGTTATAAAAACCACATATGCTAATAGTAGAAATTTTAAAAAACAATAAACAAAAGAAAAAATGTAAATCTGTGGCCAGATAAAACTATTAATAATTGCTAGTCATTGAACAGCAATAAACTTGGGACAATACAGGTAACGTGTTAATTTTTTTCAACTTTTGTACGAAGAGCTTTGCCTATAGTCATTTTTTCTGAAGCTGAAGCCAGAAACCAGGGACTGCACTGTCCTAGATTTTCTTCAACGTTCCCCATTTCTTGTGAAATTCATATATATAGAAAGTACCTTCTGGACTTGCTTATCCTCAGGCCGTCCCCTTGTAAAAACTGGTAATGAAACATTTTCTCGCCTTCATGCATCACGATCCTATTTCTTTGTTCCATTTTTTATTTCTGGCCAAACTGAGTGCCTGGAACATGTGAAACCCGCGCTGCCCAGCAGACTGTCTCTGCTCCCAGCCATGAACAATGACGCTCTTTCTCTTGTTCTTCTGCGGGCTTTCTTCTGGAACACTCATCCCTCATGTAAGCCCTAAATTGATTCAGTTTTACACAAAGTAGACTGTACAAAGTACGCTGAGTGAACATACTCCGAATTCTTAGTTTAAAATTCATCCTCAGTGGGTTCTCCTTTCTGGCCTATTACGCTCCAGCTCTCCCATTGGTAAAATAGGCCTTCCATGGGGTTATCTAAGAATCATTAAGAAAGGTTATTATACATTAGATACTACAGAGAAAAGACCTCGACTTTATAGATCTATCCTTCAGCATAATATACACAAATTAATAGCTAACAACAGACCCCCCAATGTCTCAGGCCAAAATAAAAACAAAAGTTACTTGGGGTGGTCGGATTTAGTTTTTTACGTATTTGGATGAAGATATTCAATCATGTAAGCCACAAGAACCATAAACAGTGGACTCAAAAATCAAACCCTAAACAGTTATATAAAGTATCTTGAACAGTAAATATCTGCATTTTCTCTGAGGCAACATTACTTTCCCATAATTTACTCACAGATGTGTGTCTTTTATTTGACTTTTATATAACTTTTCAGGTCTGTATCGAGTTGTTAGAAGTAAAAGAGAATTTTGGTATTCCTGCTGAGTAGATAGAATACTGCTTTTCAGAATAAAGCATCATAAAATGAAGGTAACAATGTTATTCAAAATTTTACTAATAAAGTGAAACAATATAAACTGTGAGAGGTTGGTTCACTTTCCCCCCAAAATGATATATCACACATGGACTTACATAAAATTTGAGCTGTTTCCCTTGCATAACTGAAATGATATGTATTTATATATAGTTTATTTTTTCCTCCCGGGGATGTAGTTATAAAGCCAACTCTGAAAGCATTTTATCGGTGTTTCACCTGCTGTGCCACTGCCTTTGTCAGCGGCCCGAAAATGAAGACCCTCACCCTCTATAGCAGCTGTCACTGGAAAGCTAAACGAAGTCACCACTGTGCTCCTCGGTCATTTTAGCCACTAGCAGATGTGTGCTTTGAACAAATGTATTGGTATTATGAATAAAAATCAGTACTCTTGTGTTCAGCTCTGTTGGGAAGAACATTATTCTACTGTAAATGGACTCAAAACTCAACTAAATGAGTGCTTTAAAAGGAAAAAACACAGTTTTTGTACGAAGCTTACTGAATACAATGTGGGAGTGGCTTTCTAAGTTATAGTAATGGGCAGAGAATATTCATCAGCACCTCCATCTTTAATACTGTGGAAAAAATAAGGGTGAAATGTCAGATGTAATTTTAGTTATATAATTAATCAAGGAATTCAATTATAGTCATGATTACAAAAACATCTACATGCATCCCGATATTACTTGTTTTCATTTTTCATTTCTCATGAGTTGTCAACACAAATGCATAGTCACACATGTAAGATTCATGAAGAACCATGCATGTCTCTTCTTTCCAATCCCCAGATGGAGTTATAGGTGTAGTTATAAAGTTGTAATTATATTTGGATTGAAAGTAAAGGTATTTCCTGCTCCTATGCCATGTGCCTTGAAGCAGAATGGTAACGTATACTTCTGCTCCATGTGGTATGAAGGTTAAATGAGATATCTGCACTTGCACCTTGTACAATATACAATCTTAGACTATTTGATGAGCACATTTTGTTCCTGTCACCAAACTGAAATCATGCCAGCTTTATCAAAACATTAAGGATCTTCTTGTGCATAGTCGCTGACCAGGGACAAGGAGAAGGCCCGGTGAGAACCCTGGACCACCCCAGGTTATGCCTTGCAGAGCCTTAGTTGGATTGAAATTAAAGACATTAAAAGCTCTCTCACCTAAAAAACTTTCAAAAGTCATTTAATACTTTATAATTTTATGTTTGATTTCTTCTACTCCTATAGATTGCTTATAACTCAGGAAACCAGTGTAGTATGGCAAAGAAGCAAACTCGTGTGAGGATATGTGTATCATTTTAGATTGTATTTGCCTCAAAACAGGCAAATTCATTTAGTATGTGCATGGTTGCATGAGTGTGGTATAGGCACATACTCATAAAATATATACATATACAATTTGTTTAATTTTAGTCTTAAAAACTATCACATAGGAAATTCTAACTTATTTATCATGTGGCACATATATTCCATGAACAGGACTTCAGACCAAATTTTTTTTTAGGGCTAGAGACAACTAAAGAAGGGAAATAATCTCTACCTTTCTGTGTTTTTTTGAGGATTAAAGAAACTGACAAGAAAAAGAAGGCATTTGATGTTCCAACGTTGGCTTTATTCTTTCGTGCTGGGTCAGTGGGTTCTGATTGCTCCTTTGAGAACTGGCAGCCGGAGAGGAGTTGTAGCAGATTCTCAGCGAATGTTCACGCCCAGGACAGGGAGCTGAGCTGATAAAGGCATGCAGATGCTGACCTGGCCCAAACAGCACGGTGCCTGACGGCTCCCCTGAGCCCAGCAGCACGCCACGGGGATGCTCCATGGCGGCTCCCTCCTCGCCTGCAGAGGCCTGGGCAGGGGTTACGTGCCAGGCCATCCTTGCAGTATTTTCAGGTCCTTGCCCCTGCAATTGCTCTCCAAATGTTGATAGACAGCGTGAAAAACGCCTCCACTCTATATGCAAATAGTTTCAAAAGCATGACAGTGAAATGCTACGTGTCTCTCCAGAAGATGTGTGACTTGGCCAGAAAAAGAATGGAACAGTGTTTCAGTTGGGAGCCGGGTGGCCCAATTAGTATACAGCTGGAGGTATTTGGACTTTTGCATTTAATCTCTGACATTTCAAGAAAGACCACTGAGTTTCTTTTCAGTTGAGAAGGTTTCTGCAAGTTTGTAAACAATTGAAGGTCTTTTTCAAGGTCTTCATGTATCACTTTAATTAGCTATAATTTTTTATCTGTTGCTTATTATATCTGAGGCTAATTTGCATTACTCTACATTTGTCAACATTAAATTTCATTTGCCACATGTCAGCCTATTAAGACACAAATTCAAAGTGTGTTAAAATTACTAGATATAAATTGGAACATCACTATTTAATACTCTTTCCCCCTAATCTCTCAATTAAAGAGGCTAAATGTCCAATTTTCTCAATTACAATAAAATGAAAATCTGGAAAAAACTGTAGGAAAACACCTTAGATTGAAGAATACTTACATTTTAGCTTCTTTTAAGTAAACAACACTAGTTGCTAAAATTTCTATTTAGCAGCATTATTTTCAAACTATTAGGTCTGAGAAGAAATGACAAGGAGTTAATACTTACCAATGACATTAAAGAGCCTGGTAAAGTAAAAATGAACACTTGTGTGTGCACTAGAAAACATCTAGCAAATAAATTCCTTATTCACTATAGCACATTTTCTCCTGTAGTGTATTATTTAGTTAGTTCAAATAACACTCTTAGCTGTCATTTGCCTCATTGTATTTCTTTCTTTCTCCATCATCCGTTCTTTTCATTGGCTAATTTATTAATTTCACTATGCTTCCCTTCACTTAAAATTTTCCTGTCTTCCCTCTCTTATTCTCTCTCATGACAAGATTATGTGATCATGAGATTGATAATTATTGAATTATGAGACAAGAAAGTATGGAGATAGTTCTAAGTAGAATTTTTGTTCAGAGCTTCTCTTTCTGTGGGGATTTACATTAGTGGACAGATGGGCAGGTGGAGAGACCGTGGAGAGGTAGATGGAGCAGACACACAGCTCAGCCCATTCCCTCCAGGGACTCGCCTGTACTTGCGGACCGTCATCCGGCGCACTGTTTCATGCCTCTTTTCATGGTTATTTCTCCCTTGCCAGTTCTTATTTTTTCTATCTGTATTTTTGTCCCCCTCGCAACAGTTTTTCTTTTAATCTTAGATGATTTTATCATTTTGTTGATTTTTTTCAGAAGATCCATTTATCATTAGTTTCGATGAGATGAAATTCAACTCTTAAAAGAAAAAAAATTAAAGGATTACACATTTTATAAGTTTATAAATTCAATTTGAAATTTCCATTTGAAGTTTGGGATTTTATATATATCGGTATATACATACGTGTGTATATAGTTCTAACTTCTTTCATTATACTAGTATCATTTTTATAAATAGAAAATCTTGGTGGTGTTATAAGTAATATAATTACTTATTTGTTTTATATCACATGCATAATGATAATTTCAGAGGAACAATACATATATTGAATGAATTTAAAGTATAAAATTTCTTCTTCAGTTTTTTTTTGGTACCAAAATCCCACCGGAATTGCCACAAAAGTCCAACATTGTCAAGTAATGTGAGTAAATCAGTTTCCCTGTGTGTGTTGGGCACCAGCTCAACATATGGTTGGATATATTTCTTTCTGCTTATTTTCAAACCACATCAAAAATAGCATATTGACTGATTATTTGATTTTGAAACAACAAATAGAACAAAACCATATATTATCACAAGTAAAATTACAGTAAAGGACAAACACTTGCTAGATCTAATCTATTAAAATCGACTTAGGAAAATGCTTTTCCAAAATAACACTCACAGTAAATGGAAAATAATGTCTCTTCCATTTGTTTTATGGGCATTAGTTAATCCAAAGGCATAAAAATATAAAGAAGTAAGGGGGAAGAAAAAAAGTAAATTGATTATTTAGTGTATCAGGTGATTAATATCTCCAAGTTATATGAAATATGTTCCCAATAAGCTGTTGTTCAATATCTTCCTTTAGGGTGATATTTGTTGAGTGATATTTCACTTTGCAAAGTGATATTCAGTCATGGGTCCCCCAAATGTACCTGTAACATAATGCGTCTTCAAGGCAAAGCCTTGGCATCTTGGAGCTAAATGGCACAGTAATATCACAGACCTCCGTGAGTCCAGAAATGCATCAGTGCGCTGCTAATAGAGCAGGGGCACCCCGGGATGTTCCCGACAAGTGAAGAGATCCCAGGCCTTTTCCCGCTGTACCTCTCTAGCACTATTCAGACTTTTCAATAGGAAACCTGGCAAATGCAGCAAAAGCAGGCAGAGAAAGAGTAAAAAAAAAAAAAAAATAGAAGTCATATGTTAGAAAATGAAAGTAACAATGCATGTGAACTCTCTGGCCATAAGTAAAAAGGATGCTGAGCAAAACCTGGCTTCGAGCAAGGAAGCATTTGGCTTCACTACCTGAGCAGCTTGCTTAGTACACCAGGTTTAACGGGGGTCCCTTTTCAGGAAGGTCTGTATTTCACTACAGTTTCAGGTCCCAAGTCAACCTTGCCAAATACCACACATAGTTTTCAAATCAATTACATATACCGAAGAATAGTCTCCTCATCTAAACGACATACTGTACTTGAATATTTGGGAAATAAAGTAAATCATAAGTTCCAATTTATTCACAAAAAATTAAAACTTTAAAGCCATTTCACAAATAAAATACAGGGAAAAGTATTTATTTTCTAAAATGAATTAATTGTTATTTAGACAGCTCTACTTAAAATTATTTAATTGATCGGGATAGTAACTGGCACTCCTGAATTATGAGACCTCTGAAGTATGAGACTCTCTACTTGGGGTTTGGGGAACACATGCAGTTCTAGGCTGTATGTGAACTTGGGGTCCTTTTGGGGGAGACTTTGCCCAGTGTAGATGGTTTCTTCTGTCATGTGTGCTGGTCTGCACTCATCTGAGGGCTCTACAGGAACATGCTGTCAGCAGAGAGCTGACCTTTCTCTGTTCTGTGAATGTCGTGTCGCTCACCTTGGCTGCCTGGATGCTCAGCCACACCTCCTAAAATCAGGACCTTGCTGGCTTCAGCCTGGGCTGTACCTCCTGCAGCACACACAGCCTAGAACTTTCTCCAGGCATAACCCTCAGCCACCTCTCTCCTTTCTTGAAGATCATTTTTCTTCCTTAACTGACATTTCTTCCTTAGATACTGACTCCTGATTGCTTCTTTCTTTTTCTAAATCCCCCTCTCAGGACCACGTCTTAACTCATGAAAACAGAAACACAAATGGGCAGTTCCGCCATCCGATGGAATGACCACTTGAAAAATGCACCCTCACACTGCTCTGTCAAGGGTGGCTACTCAAAGCCCTGTCAACAACCTTCTCCAGATATTCTAATTCGCAAACTCACGCTAACCAAGGAGAAACTTCAGTGCACCCTTTAATCCCCTCCAAGTGGAACTACATTTGCATTCCTGTTAGATCTTTCTGCTATAGCTCTCTTTTAAAATTCTTTTTACCTGATAGAGAAAGTAACCTAGCAATTGTTAGTAAAACTTGGGCAACATCTGTGCTTCCTCAAGAACATTAGTGCAATATCCACTGTATTTAGTATTCTCCCTTTTGCTCCCTCCTCTTGGGTGTTCAGGGCATGTTTCCAGTTCCCTGGTGTGGCTGGGGAGAGGGGTGCATGGTGCTCAAATCCTGTCACAGCAGCTGGATGCAGCCACGGTTTTAGGTCGTAGCCCGTGGCTTTGAAGCACCTAAGGACTTGCTTTGGTAGGAGCCTACAGATACTGAAGCCCAAAAGATGATTGAAAGTTAATTAAAAAGCACACCGACTGGACTTGACACCAGAAGGATAGCTAATTATTAACAGAGACAGATGCAACACTCACATGGATTAGAATTCTTTACAAAAAGTGCTTAATGTACTCAGGTTTTTGGTAACTTGATGGGGGAAAAAGTCATAACTAAGAATGCTTTACTGACTTACTCTGAGAACTGGAAATGCCCATCACACCCATGACCGCAGCGCCCCGCACAGAGTCCTCTCTTGGGCGGCCCTGACTCTGCATGGGGAAGCCGCTACATGAGGAAGGGGTGAGAACAGAAGGAGCTAGGAAGAACATTAAAATTTTACAAATATTTTTTTTGATATTTATTCTTATCAGCCCAAAATATTCAAAATCCATTATTAACGTCAGCCAACACACGCAAGTGCACACACACTCACACCATGAATACTTTAATACTAGGGACAATTTTGAGTAGGGACCTGAAAATCTCAAACCCTGAAAGGTTAATGCTCATAGTGTTATCCATTGCTCCACAGCAAGTTCCACAAGAATTAGCAGCCTCCAATGATACACATTTTTTTTAAAAAATCTGGTAGTTAGAGTGGAATCCAGGCACAGCGTAGCTGGGTTGTCTGCCTCAGAGTCTCCTGGAGGGCTGTCATCAAATGTCCCTCCGTACTGAGTCTCCAATGAAGGCTGCAGGGGAGCAGGGCCTGCTTCTGAGGTGGTTTTGTGGGGTTGACAGGATTCTGCTCATCAGAGGCTGTTGACTGAGGGCTACACGTGTCCCCTGGCTGGGGACGGAGAGCTCCCCTCAGCTCTCTGTCATAGGGCCTTTCTGACACAGCAGCTTGGTTCCTCAAAGCCAAAAAAAAAGTGCTCGCTAACACAGATGCCACAGTCTTATGTAACATGCCATCAACTTTGCCTTAAGCTGTTGACCAGAAAGCAGCCACCGGGTACAGCCCGGTAAGAGACAGCCCCCAGTCTGCAGCAACGTGCCCAGGAAGCCAGCCCCTGCTCTGAAATCGCAACCCAGGAAGCTGCTTGTTCTGGCAGACTTGCAAAACAGCAAGATTGCTCTCGCTAGGGACGATCCGGGGAGCTATTAGGTAACTTCTGTAGTAGTCATCCTCAAATGACCAGGACTGGATTTATAACCGACAGCTTCTCTAATTTTCACGCCCACTTTCAACTTAGGACCAACAGGAGAAAGTCAGACATGCTCTCCTACCCAATCACAAAGGATGCCCGCCCCCCCCAGCTCCCACCAGCCTGCTGGAGCCCCCTCTGACCACCGGGAAGCTCCCCCCCACCCCTGCCTTCAGCTCTCTGCCCAAATGCAAGCGTGGGTGGCTGACTCCCTGGTTGTAGGAAGCTCAGAATGAAAACCCTTTTCTTTTCTCATCTGGCTGGTCTTTCTTTATTTCCACACTGTATTCAGGGGGTGCCAAGGAGACAGGGTGTCCATACAAGGACGCAGGAACACAGGGGTGGGCGTCTTGGGTGGGTGAGTGCCGCCACATCTGCTCAGGGATTGGAAGTGCACTCGCCCGGTGTTTCTCTTTGCTCCCCTGATGCTGGTCAGTGATGTCTCTGCATGACACATTCTATCTTTAGACTTCATTTTAAACAAGAGAGAAGGAAAGGAACGACCCAGGTGGTTTGATTCATCGAGCTGCTCCAGGACTTTCTCAGTGCGTTCCGTGCTGAGAGAGGAGACGAGGGCGGGCTGCTGCCTCTCGGAGTTTCAGGACTCACTTCCCTTGGACTCCGAGTCCCTGACCACACTGATCACAGCGCCCGGACACGGTCGTTAAAAGCACGCCACTTTTGTCTGTTTCCTTTTCATCTGTTGTTCGACAAAGGATCCATTTCAGAACCGAGGGGTTTGATCAGTTGGTCTATTTTCGATTTCCTCATTGCATGTTGAATCAAACTCTAACTTAAGAAATGTATCCTGGAAATGCAAAATATGCTTTTCAGTTTTAATTACCACATGACGATTATTCACAAAAATTGGCCCCTTCAACATAGAAAACTGAGCAGCAAGGATTCGATTCATTGATTTACCTGGTCCTTTATAATTCGCATCTACATGAATGGCACCATTATCCACTTAGATGCTCATTAACCACCTCTTCATCTTCACACCAGTGTGTTCACGCTAATGTAGCAAAGCACCAAATGGTGTCTCTTTGCGCCTATCATCAATGCTCTGCGACAATATTTGAGGTAACCAGAGTGCAGGTGACTGTCATTGAACCAGACTCACCCTGCGGAGAGAGAAGTGTGAGTGTAAGACACGGAGAAAGAGAATACATGTGAAGCGAGAGAGGTGGGATCTAAGTTCCACAAAGACACATGTTCTTTTTTTTTTTTTAAGATTTTATTTATTTATTTTTAGACAGAAGGGAAGGGAGGGAGAAAGAGAGGGAGGGAAACAGCAATGTATGGTTGCCTCTAATGTGGCCCCCACTGGGGACCTGGCCCACAACCCAGGCATGTGCCCTGACTGGGAATCGAACCAGCGACCCTTTGGTTCACAGCCCGCACTCAATCCACTGAGCTACACCAGCCAGGGCAAAACACATATTCTTAAGCAGCATGGGTGACAGAGAGAGAAGACTGAAGGAGGCAGTCAGTTTTGTCTCAGGAACAATCTGTGCGGGACAAATTTCTACTTGAAGAAGCGATGAGAGTGGGCTTCTGAAGCCGATGATTGCAATCACACTTGGTTCACCGTGGCAGTTTTAATGACTGCTGTGTCCACATACACATTCCGTGGCGTGAGACGTGGACGTGGAGCTGCAAGTCGGGATCACAGTGCTCATTTCCACCCCAGGCGTCACCACCGTGAGACATCGCCATGCAGAGCCCTCCGAGCGTGTTTCTTTGCCGTGAAACCTGTGATAGCTTCATGGAGTAGTCAACCAACAGGGAACAGAGAGGAGCAAGTGACCAAAAAAGGAAAAAGACAAAAACCTAGTACCCGCCAAACCCAATTACCTTCGGCAACATTGTAGGTTGAATAAGCAGATTAGGTGACACTGATATACCTCAGTGCATGCTATAGTATTGCAGGTGTATTTTAGCTACTTTAATTATTAGATCTTTCTTTGTCGTTGAGAATTATGCAGCTAGTGGTGGAATCTGTGTATCTGTGTACTATGATCTGTCTCCTAGCATATTCTGATGAGGACATATTAGAATGAATGGTACCACGAAGCAGATATGTCAAAAATCAGTTTCTCCAAAACATCTCTATTTTTAATACCATCTATAAAGTCTCCTACTACTATTATACACGTATTTTTTCCATGTGTAGTGTGCACCCACATTTTTGGCCCAAACTTGCAGGGAAAAAATGTTTTGTTTTAATTAATTTATTTATTTATATTTAGATATTGTTTTGTATTATAAAAGAATTTTAGCAATTATTTTTGAACATATGGTACATGAAATTTTATGTAACAAGTCATTACAAAATACAAGAACAGATGTAAGGTATTTCAGGTAATACCCATGTATATGCACATCCTCATTTTCCCCTCAAAAATTTGGGCAAAAACATGCACATTATACATGACAAAATATGGTGTATCATTTTTAATCAACTAAATGAATCTCATTTCATGGAAAGAGCAAAACTCAAGCTTTTTGTTGACTGTACACTGCCACAGTATGCTTTTCCCTAATAAAAATGTTGTTACAATGTTATACAGGCACGGTTTCCTTTTGGGGAAGCACGCTTATTGGCCAAAAGATAAACAAATTTTCAGTTTTTTGAGATATACTGGTGGATTACTAACAGCTCATTACTTAGGCCACTTTCTATTTTTACTATAATCCTTTAAATCACATTTTGATCACTACTGTATGGCATCCATCCATTTTACTCTTTTATTTTTTCATACGCAAAATATTTGTTTTTGCGTTTATTTTATATTTTTATTATTAATGAGGTTGGATATCTTTGTCTTGCAATTTAAACATGCATTTCTTCTTTATGAATAATCATGCCTAGTAATCATTTTTCTGTACTTTTATCTTTAACTTTTCTGATTAGCATTTGAGAGATTTTTTAAAATGTTCCAAGAATATGAATCTTATTCTATTCTAATCTTCCTTTTATTATCTTCCATGATACTTTTTCTTTGAAATATTTCAATTTGGATGTTATAGGGCAACAGAAATGTCTGCATGTAGACTTTCTATACAGTGGAATCTGTCCATCGTTACGTGCTGTGTGGGGCTGTTGATGATGCTGCTGTTTGTTCCGTTTTGCGTTTGATGCCACGTTTGCAGAGTCCAACTCTAGAGATTTCTGTCCTTCCTTGTCTGCATTTACCTGCACCATAAGATGTCACAGTCATATGTGTCTATACAATGTTCAGTATGCAACAGAAGTGATTAGCAACAGAAGTCTCCTTATTCACCCCATTTTTTAGGTCTCAAGTTAACTGCCATTTATCTTTCATTTCAAGGACTTTATAAAACCATTGATTGGGCCCCTCCTGGGGTAGATTTCCAAACATATAACCGATCACATTTGCCATGGAAACTGATTTCAGTGAGTCAACAATGTGGAACGTATAGCCGCCCCTATACCAAGGAAAGCAGTTTCCCCTGTTGGCGAATCAGCAAATGACAGTGCCCTAACAAAACCAAAGCAAAAACAACAACAAAAATCACTAAGCAGAATAAAAAGGTGTGCTAACTCTACCAAGCCACCTCCCCCGCCCACCACCACCTCAGGTGAGCCCTGTGCGATTATTTTTCACCTAAAATGTTTGGGCCGCTCCCTCCAAGGACTCACTGCCTTCGCCATTTCCCCTCTACCTCACTGAACACACTGGTGCCGGCAGGATTTTCTACAAACACGCATCTAACACTGCCGCTTACATGGTTAACATTGCGCAATGCACCGCCATGGATTTTAAGATAATAAATGAATTCTTTCATTGGAAATAGGAGTTTAGTTATAAAGTCACTTCATCTCGTTTTTTCCCTCTCCTGTGTTACGTCTCAGGATCACACTATATAAAAATCCCTGGATTTATCCGGGCAGGCCTTTCACCTGTTGGCATACACATGTGATTGTCTGCATAAACGTGCTTCACGTGCCATTTAGTGTTCCTCGCACAGCACCCTGAGCCGGCCTTGATTATAACATTTCTCGCAAACTACCATGTTGGCTTGTTCATACTTCACTTTAGAATTTAAGCATCCTGGGGGCAGGGACCAGGTGGTTCATCTTTGGGATGGATGCTGAGTGATCATCTTGGAGGAAGGGCTCGGGGTGTTGTCTAGGGGAAGCACACACTTGTGAATGAAGAGAAGGTGCCTGTAATCAGGGGAGAAATCCTGTCCTTAGTATCAGGTTTCCTTGAAGCCACTTCTTCTGACCGCAGATAAGTCCCCACTCCCCTTCATTCTTCACCACTAAGAAGAAAAGCTTACTGGAGAGGAGAAATGAAAAGCTGATAAACCAGCTGGCAGAGTCTCTTCTCAAATGCTTTCCCCTCTTGGTTCATGATCCAAAAGCATTCTCTTCTGCTCCCCACCTAAGTAGCTGCTCCGTTTGCCAATTAAAGCTGATATGTTAACAAAATCTTATTCATGTGCCCATCTTAAAAATGTTTGTGAACTCAGCAGGAAAAGCAAAGGAGTATTTCATTGGACCCCCTGAACCCAAATGCTTCCGTCAAAGGGTTTTCTGATTTTGATAAGATTTCTCAAGTATTCAGACAAAACTTCTAAATGTAAGATTATCTGGGGTGGTATACTTTTGCTGGCATGTTTTTATTCCAAGGGCAGACAGAAATCAGTTCGGGGTTACTGGAAAATAATAGCTGTAGAAAAGATAATCCACTCATTAGATGAATTCTGAGAGTTCCGTAAGTCATTTTATTATCCCGTTTCACAAAGGAAAATGCTGACGCGTTGAGAGGTAAGTGACAAGTTCAGATAATGAGCCAATAGCATATTCACTTACTTTGCTTAATTCTCTTGTTTGTAGAGAGGTTCTCTGAGCTACATTTTCTGCTGATTTCTTTTACATTTGTATCATATATTTACCCTTTCACGTAATATATACATTGCATTCTTGATGTGGAAGTATAAAAAATTGGATAGTACTGTTATGTATTCCAAAATGTCCTATTTTGTGAAAATGGTACAAAAATGACATACTAGCACACAGGGGAATGGATATTATTTCAACCCTTATATTAATTTTTCTAACATGAAGATAAAAAACAGTTTAATTTGCTATCCCTGTATATGTTTATAAATATGAATAATGAAAAACTGTTCCTAGCAAGACTGTAAAGTATACATTGGAATATGTTTGTTTCTGTGTATTGCAGAGGCACACACCTCGCAAGATGTGTGAAAAGATAATCAATAAAATGTCATGAATAGATGTATCAGTCAGTTCTTGCTTTGTAACCGTCTCAAAATATCAGTGGGTTATATCAACAAACATTTTTTTTCACTCACCAGTCTGCAACTGGCTGGACTTGGGTTGGTTTCGAGCTGGGCTGGGCTTGCCTACCACAGTGATCTGGGCAAGGTCTGCTGGACCTGTGGTCTCTGACATGGGCCAGTGACTCCCCGTGTCCCTGGACATCTTCTTGTAGCTACTGGGAGAAGGACAGGAGGGCGACAAAATAATACAGGCACATTTAAATCTACTCTTTTGTTCGCGTCATGTATATTAATATTGCATTTGTTGGAGAAAATCACATATCCAACCTCTAACTTAAGTGGGAGGAACTATAAATGTATGTGACAAGGAAGTAAAAAATTAAAAACAATATAATCTACCACATGGGGTATATTTACAGTGGTAGGAACTCAGGTAATTATTCTCATATCTTTATTTGTTAAAAAAAAAAAAGAAAGAAAGAAAGACTGATTAGTATTCATGGTAAAGTCAAAATTGGCAAGTAGTTAAGCTATACCCCAATCCATATCTGTTTGATCCCAAAATTCAGTCTTTCACTTCTTATATTTTTCAGTAAAACATTACCCATATTTGACAACATATCTTCCTTATTCTAATTCTAATATATTTAGAACTTTAATGCATTTTACTTTTTGACCTTTCTATGGTATTCTTATGACAGATAGTAGCATTTTCAGTTTTGCATACTTCTTATTTTTCTATTGATAATGTAAATGTTTTGAGAGTATGGTATCGATTGTACTTTGTACTTCTTAGAATCTGGCCTGTAATCTACAATCTCAATGAAGAAAGGACCTGAAGATATCTAGGTCTCCCTCCTTGAGAAATGCTTGACATTCTTCCACTCTAAAAACAACCAGAGTCAATCAGGTTTTTTTTTTTTTTAGCAGCTAAAAGTCTACTCACATTTCTTCTTACACATCTCCTACCATGAAGCGATAAGATAATCACACCCACTTCTTCGCAGCATGGCATGGCGCATGTGTCACAGCAGACCATGTGACCGGGGTCAGACAAGATTTCCAGACAGGCTACGTTTTCCAACCCACCCCTGTTCTATCCACCGTTCAGGCGCCTCACCAGCTCTGTCCTGGGAAACGCATGAGGCATGAATGCTAATGCTTACTGCAAACCACTTTTGTGACGATTATAAGAGATTTTTTATGCAAAGTAGCAGGCAGAGAACACAGTTAATTGGTCATTTTAATATTAAACCAAACTTATCTTTGATGTTTGGGGAAAGAATGAAAGCTGAAATTCAAAATGATCTTACTCGTGTAATTATGTATTTATGCAGTGGTTATTCCACTTGAATTTTACTGTCGAGTGTTATAATATACTGCATACATAATTCAATGCTCAAAATAAGTGAGAAAGAAACAAGAGAACAACCCATGCACTGCAAAAATTACTGTACTCAACATAAATGAGTATTTTCTAGAAAAATGGGAGAGACTATCAATATGCAGTCATTAGAAATCCATGCTAAATATTAATTCAATTATTTATATTTTAAATATACTACACACCAGAAAAATTCAAAATCAAAATACAAATGGGAATTTTTAGTGTATTTCATCTATTAATTAGTCACATTTTTTCAACAAAAGGAAAAAGCATCTAATTTGAAAATAATTATTAAATTACTAAAATGACTAGTAAAAATTTCAAATAATGTAACTGGAAACCAAAATCAAAACAAAACAAATCTAGTCTTCTAAATTTGTATCATGTATTAAACAGGTATCAGTTTTTCAACTTATCAATATTGTTTGACATATTAAAAAATACCAACATATATATGCATCTATGGTTGCTGAAAACTCTAAAGATTTTCCAACCCAAGATTTCATGTGTATGTTCTCAGATGTTCTTCTAAATGGTTTATAATGCATTACCGCACCTGATCACTTGATGCTCTCTGGAGTTATTCTTGGCCTAATAACTAACAATGGGTCGATGATTCCAGAACCATTTTTATTTTTCCAGTAATATCAAGTTGAGCTAGTATGAGATACACAATTTTTATAATCTTCGATTTTTGCCATTTGACCTATGCCTTTCATCTATCTGATTCATGACTTCTTTGTTTGCATTATTGGGAATCTTTATACAAGTACAGTAAGATACTTTCTACTACATTTTATCTTCCTAACTACTGCTTTAATTATTTAATTATTTTTTTAATATTCTTCAAAATATTGAACTCTCCAACTATTTTTGTGGTTTATGTGGTTTTCCTTGAGGTCCGATAGAACTTAAGACAATTAACATTTAAAATGTTGCATCATTTAAAGAAAAATATTTATATCCATCCATGGAAGTCTTTCACCCCTCTGCACATTTTCACATAATATATATCGAGTATATTTTGTGTTATGTTTATTTTCATTCATATTTTGTTTACTATTGCAAATAGAATGTTCCCCACTGACCTATTTTTTGCTACATGTGAGAAAGCTATTGCTCTAGATTATTTTACAAATAGAATATTTATGGGATTCCTTCGGGTTTATATGATCGTATCGATTTTTCATCATTTTAAAATATACATTTTTACCTTATTTATTTGTCTGCTTGAATTGGTTACATATTTTAGATCACCATTAGATTTTTAAAAATCAGGAAACCTTCCTCTTCCTCCTGCTTCCTGGCCAGCGTGCTCCGGACGTGTCACTGTGCAGCAGTCTGCATTTTGGCCTGCACCCCTCATCTTGCTGAGAACGCGTCCCTCTGTTCACTTTCTGGTGGACTAGTTTATCAGGGTGGCCTTTTCAGCATCAACCAATATTTTTAGAATTTTCTTATTTTGGCCAGTTAATATTGTGAAGTATATGTAGTTAATTTTCTGGTTCTGAATGATTCCTACCTTGCCAAAATAAATTCCATGTGCGTACATTATTCATGCAGCGTTGTATTTGATTCTATGTGCTAATGTTTTATGCATGGCTTGGAATCAATATTTATAGGTAAAATTTCCTCTATGAGCCATCCGTGTCAGCACAGCACTGTCCTGTGCATATACGGAGAAGCAGTTCTTTTCCTGCATGCTGCTGAAGAGTGTAAACAGTAACAGGGTCATCTAGTTCAAGTTTGCGGTTATTCACCCACAAAACTCTCTGAATGGAGAATCTAGGGAGGAGAACCTGTTTGAAAGAATTGTAACTTTTTTTCACATATCTCGATCAGCTTAGGTTTTCTCTATCTGCTTAATCAATATCCTCTAATTTAATTTTATCCTGTGCATTTATTGCAAAGCTAATATGTTGCTATTTTCTCTTGATTAATAAGTTTTGGGTTTTGTTTTTTAACTTTTTAAAAATCAGTAATTTTTGAGCACTAAATGTGGGTCAGTCACTGTACTGAATACTGGAGATGGAGTGCTGATTAGGAAAATCAAATTTCATGACTTTTTTACAGAACTTCCATGCTAGCCGGCCAGGGAACATGGAGCGTGCAGAACCAGCCATGGGGAGTGGCGCATAATAAAGGCAGGACACTCAATGGGAGGGGAGGTCAGGAAAGCTTCTCTGGTATTGGAGCCAATAGCTCCGAGTAGGCGGGGAAGACATTGAAAGCAAAGGAATGATGCATACAATCCCCAGTGAAGAATATAGTTTAAAAACTTTAAGAAGTAGAAAAAAGAACACCATCATCGATTCAAAATTAAATGGCCCATGGTGACTTAACTATCAATGTGAACCACCAACTTAATAAGGGGCCTCTTGTTATTTGGCCATCTCTTACCCACTGAACATTCTAGGTTTTCTCAACCTCCAGTTCCCATAACCTCACCTTTTGAACAAGTCGTCGTCTGCCACTCCTCTTGCTCCAGAGTTACAAAGTATGGGTGCAAGCACCTGACTCCATGAAGCCCCCTCCAGCCCACCTGTGGGTGCACCAACGTAACCAGTCTTCAGCCGCAGGCCAACCATTGCACTAAGTTCTCACTTCTCCCTTATCCAGCTTATACTTCTTATGAGTAAGTCAGGTCATTCTCAGGTACAATATTGAAAGTGCCAACACAAGACTAAGTGTTGGGTAACTCCTTGTTCTGCTGAGAATGTCACTGCTTTGCATCCTGATGTCACTACCTGGGGTGTTCTTCTCCCTGGACCATGCGGCCACCCGCGGAGGTCAAAGTAGATGCTAAAATTTGAAGCTCATCACTTTTCAGAACCCTAATTTTCTTAGAAAATCTCCATAATACCCATTACATTAACCATCCTCAGTGGTAAGAATTACCAAAGAAGACCAGTTATTCCTGAGGTTTATAAATAAAATATAAACTTATGGGTAGCATGCTTTCTTTTCTTGTTCCAACTAATTTATATCTTTGGAGATTTTTATGGTAAGGTCTCTACAGGCTTTTACATTTTTTGAATGCCTTCAAATTCTCTTCAGACTAAATTTATTCGTGGACCATATTCAGTGTTCTTCCTTTCTTTTGTGCAGAGACGTGTTGAAAGAGCGCTTTAATAGTTTCAGAGAGACAGGAAGAGCCTTCAGGCCACTTCAGAAGGATCAACTTCAGTAGAAACCTATCTAAAACCAATTCAGAATGCATTCAACCATTATGCTTCAGAGTCTTGGATCTCAAGGCAAATTATATTTAATATGACTTTAAATGTTACCACTCCTGATAAGCAATAATCATTAATAAAGTCAACAGGATTTTACTCTCATAGTCAACTGAATTAATAGGTCAGATGGTCATTAAGTGTGAATACACTTTTCCACTTCTAATGAAATAGAAAGAGCAAGCGCAACCCAACATAGGAATCACTGGTGAATGCACTGCCTATAAGCCTTAGGTGTAAGTTTTCAAAGTGCAAAGAAGGGAAAAAGAGCAGGTGCAGAGAATGGTTCTACCCACTTACTCACGCCTCTCTGATGCTCCGCATGAGCCCCTCCCTCTGTGGAGCTGTCCCATTGCCGTTCCACTGAATGGAAGGGACCGTCGGAACAGTGTCCTGGGAGCAGAGAGTGAACCTCACAGCAGATGGACGCGGCCAAACCCTGTCACACAGGATGCCGTCACTGCCAGAAATTCAACAAAGAATTATTCCTGACCAATTTCTTTTCTAGAGAGACTCTTATTAATTACTGTTTCTCTGTCTTGTGATGAAATACAAGTGTTTAAAGATGGCCTGGAGAAGTATTCACAGTTAATTAAAGTAGACTTGGCCCCTGAGTGGGATTTTCCCTCCCCTGCCTGCTCAAGGCCAGATGTTGTTATAAAGGAAACTTGCATGAGGATCTCTGTTTTGGACTCAAAATCAGTGGAGTCTTTTTTCCTCATTTGCGTGAGGAAAGTAATTGTTTTTCAATAAAGCAGAATCCACAATACACTGATACCTTTATAGTTTGAGGAATCTTTAAATATTTGTGGCTAAGTTCAGAACACTGCTTAAGTTCTGAGAGAGAGGTATTTTTAAAAGTATCATTGCATTTATGGTATTTGCAAACTTCATTTCCTTGTTGTCCAGGTGACTCTCTTAACTTCGTTGTTCATGAAAAGAGCATATTTATTATATTTACACTTTCATATTTTTCTACAAAGACTGTTAAGTAAGACCAGGTGCATTTACTCAGTCAGCACATGGTTACATAATATATAACTACCCAACAGATCCTCTATCAAGGTGAAATTGAATATCAGCAACTCAATATTATTTAGTCTTCATTACTCAGAAGTTTTCTTTTACATTCTTGACAAATATTTTCCTTCTTTTTTCTCTGTGGATTGATGCTTGCTGTGTACGCCTGGACGAAGGAGCCCTAAACTGATGGGGATAGGAAGACTATTTCTTGTTTTGGCAGTCCGAGAGGAGATGGGGCCATTCTTGTGAGACTCAGTGCAGCTTGCTGGTAGCAGAGAATTCCCTTCCATGTCCACAGATACTGTCACCAGAGGGCTTTGGAGTGACATGAAGAACTGTCCTGTCAGGGCTCCTTGGCCGTGACTTACTGAAGAGATGATGGGAGCTGGAGGCCAGGAACTGGCTGCAGGGAGGGTGCGAAGGGGACAGCCCAGCAGGGACTTGAGACCCGTCCAACTGACGGAAGGGTGGCTGCTCTGTGATCATTCTCTCCTTTGTGTCGGATGACAGAGTAGGTGCACATGGCATTCAAGAAATAGAAGATGGGAGGAAATGAGTGTTGCGGGGGTGGCGTGGAGATGAAATGTTGAAAGAGTAGACTCATTACGGGGCATAATTAAGTTTTCTGGGCTGCAAAGACAATTAAATATCTTCACCAGAAACTGGCACCGCAGGTGTGATACTGTTTCCGTGTTTGTTTAGATCACCTCTCTCTGGCTGACACTACCTGAAAGTAATGTCTTTGTTTTTTAAAGAAAAGCATCCATGTCCATGCGTCCTCCCAACACTTGCTCTTGTCTTCTGCCCAGTGGCAGGTGGTAATGTGGTCTGTTCTCTGAACTGTCCTGGCTGGAGAGTCTGGGGTGATGGCAGGCGCCCTGGGCAGCAGGGGGGATCGCTGCCCTGTGCCCCCATCCCAATGGCAGCGGTGTGTTCAGCCTGGTCCAGGACTCAGTCTGCTCCCCAACTTTCTGGTCCCACGAGGATTGTGCCCACCAGGACTGCTTGCCAGGTGCTAAGCTGGGACCTACCTCAGGGCTCTCTGCCCAGCCTTCTTACTCATGTCTTCCCTTCAGGATCCTTTCCCCTCTCTCCCCACCCTCCTGCCAAGACTGGCCCTCAGTGCGTTAAAGAGCCACTGGAGAAATTTAAACACTCTTTTTTCTGAAAGCCTAGATTTCAAGCTTTACTGTTGTTATTATTTATTAAGATTCAAGAAACTTAGCTTTGAGACTCTAAGCTAATGAGGGAATTTTTTTCAGTGGGTTCCAGGCAATCCATGATCTACTCTCTCACTGTCTGAGCAAAGACTCGCCGAACTTGGTATTTACCACAGGACCCGTTTTTCTCTCTCAATTTTTTGCCCCCGTGCTCCTTCACCGAGGTAACACCCATCTCATTGTTTAACTAGTAAGCCTGGGAGTCGTCCATGACATCACTTGCCTCGCAAGTCTGTGCCATCCCTCCTGTCTGCCCTGTCTGACACAGGCCTGACTTGACCTTGACCTTCTGTTCCGACCTTCTCAGTCTGCAGACATAGTGCATCTGGGTTGGAGTGTCAGTGTCAAGTCCAGGTCACCCTGCCCCCCCAACCACAGCAGCAGGATGCAGCTCTGTGCACAAGCCAACATGATTTTTTAAAGAAAGGCACATTTGATATTGTAATTAAATGACTTAATGCCTTACAAAGCCTCCCCTCACACAAGGGGGGAAATATTCCAAACTTCTTATCAGGGCTTATAAAGGATGAGACAACCTGGGCCTGAGGTAATCCCACAGCACCTTCCCCTTGTCCCCTGTGTTAGGGCCACTCTTGTCCTCATTCTATTCATTGGTCACACCAATCAATTACCCACTCAATGTCAAGTGCTTTCACAATATCAATCACATGAAGTGATTCCCCTGTTAAAAAGCCTACTAGGCTTCTGTTGCTTTGAGGATATAATATAATTCCATTGCACTTGCCTATAAGTAGGGTGTCTGCCTAATTTAACATCTGAACCAAGTCTTTTTATTTCCAAAAATATCTTTATTACATAATGCCACTTACAGTTTTTTAGTTGTACCCGCATAGTTTCTTTTTATTTTCATCATTGTTGTTTAGTTATAGTTGCCCCGCCTTTTTCCATTTGCTCCGCCCCATGCCACACCCCCACTCCCACATTCAATCTTTTGGAAAGGAATTCTTGTTAATATGCTGGAACGACAGGCATAAAACTAAATCGCCTCGAGCATCCTGAGTTTATGCTTTCCTGGCCTGCAAGTTACTTCATAAGCTTTGTTTTATGTTTGCTCCTTATCTTGTATCCCTCTCTGAATTATTTCTGTGGGCACCCCAAACCACTCATTAATTCAATTTCCACATATTTGTTAATAGCTTCCAAATGTCTCTTTTTATTTAAATCTTCTTACTGAACTCCAGATAAACTTCCCATTGGCATGTGCAAAATACCAAGATTTTCATATTAATTAATACTCTATTGTCTTTCTATTGCTATGTTTATTATTTCAATATGCTAAAGTAAATTTTAGAGGCTCAGGAGGAAGTACTTAGGTTGGTTGCAACTTGCAAGCAAGAAAACAAAGCCCAGGCTGGCTGGCTGGCTGACAGAAGCGAGTCTGTGCAGATGAGTCTCCTCTGTAGGACACCTGGGTCGGAGTGAGTCTGTGATCTTAAGCGACAGGCCTGTGACACTGCCTCTACCCCTACCACAGGAGATAGCTATGTGAATTCTTCAAGCTATTTAGCATGTTAGCTGGTTCGACTGGTTATTTTCTATAAATGATTTTCAAGGTGAATTACTGAGAAATTTCCCCATGCAAAACTGTAGACTATGTTTGAAAAGTAGTAAGTATATTCACGCTTTTTTTTTTTTTTTTTGGAGAGACTGGTACAATATCTCTCATCTTGATGCATTTTCCTTGCAGATGCTGCACGTGGGTTTTTTTTGTTTTGTTTTGTTTTGGGGTTTTTTGGTATTAACTGGTTTGAAACAGTCTCTCTCCAAAACAAAAATAAGCTTCAACAACAGCAGCAAAAAAAGGTGTATCATTTTACTGGCGTCAGGAAGGCATTTGTTTACATAGAATGGTGGATATTGTCAGTGAGTCACAATTATCTTCCAAAGTGGGTACAAAAAAGTACTGCATATAAATACATTGCAGCTTAAAATCACGTGCACTGGATGCCGGTGAAAGAGAGAGGTAAAACTGAGGAAACAAATAAAAGCCCGTATTAGATCCCGCTGCAGCGCCCTCGGTGGGTGCACAATATTTCTTCATGAATAAAGATGGAGTAAACCACATTTGTAGCATAATAAGAAAAGGTAATTAGTGTCATCTATTCACCACGGTTAGAATTTGACTAGAGCAATTTGATTATGTTTATCACATTGTAAAGTTTGAGAAAGTTTTTCAGTGCAGTAATCCAGTTAGTGGTGAAGTGTGGAGAATATAAGTCAGCTTCTCGGTATGATTGATGAGCGTGAACACAGAGGGATAGAAATGCAAAAAAAAATAAAATAAAATAAAATAACCCAAACCCAGCTATTGTAATATAGACACTGCCTATCAGTTTTAAAGTAAACCTCTGCTAAATCAGTGTGAATCTGTGGGCAAAGCTGAGGTCAAGCCCGCAGCGCCTCTTCCCAAACAAACCCACAATGGAATACTTGCGTCTCAGTGTGTCTACATGGAGTGACAGGAAATAATTTTCAGAAAAATAAATGATTTGACCTTCTTATAATAGGAAATTAATTTTTCATTTTAACTTAAAACCAACCAAGATAATGTTTCAAAATATATTACTAAGAAATTAATTGAAACAAAGCAGAGTCTCTTTTTGGCAGCTCTTAAAACTGCAAGATGAGTAATTACGGTTTCATTTGCAGACACTGACTCGTGCTAGTTGAAGAGTCTATTGATTTAGGTGTTTTTGGTTTTATTTTCTCTGTAGTTGACAAGATCCCTTACATGTTGTTCAGAGACGTTTTGAGAGTCGCTTGAAATGGTGACAAGTGGAGACAGTCACAGGGACACAGTGCTCAGGGGACTCTGGGGGAATTGCAAGGAGGGTGTGGACAAACGGGAGGTAGGAGATGCCTGAAGCCGTAAGAGTTCTGGGAGGGGCTGTGGGAAGCCAGGAAAAGTGAACAATGAACAGCAGGGCCATGCAAATCAAAACACTGAGCTATCACCTCACACCTGTTACCAAAAAGATGCAGGTGAGCATCGGCCTGGAGGTGGAGAAAGGGGAACCCTGTGCACTGCTGGTAGGAACGTAAATTGGCGCCGCCACTGGGGAAGGCAGTGTGGAGGGTCCTCACAAAATTAAAACTAGAAACACCTTATGATCCAGCAATTCCTCTTCTGGACCTACATGCAAAGAACATGGAATCAGGGTCTCAAAGAGCTGCCTGCATCTCCTGTGCTTCAGTTGACAATGACCATCAGCACCCAAGATATCCGGTTGCATAAGGTCCCCAGCTTCAACCATACAAAACGTATAAAAGAAGTGCATTTGGTCTTAAAAAATAATAATTCTTGCTGTAACAAGAACTCTGTGTCCGTTGAGAACAGAGAAATGCGAGGCTTTGAAAATCTGGAAAAAGACAAATGTGCCATGTCAAACCTCTGAGGACATCCAGAAAAATGCAAGTTTGAGATGAAAGCAGTTTCTCTCTTACCCTCCTGGACCCATCTTCTGAGGGTCAGGTTCTTTCTTCCTGCCGCCCACAAGGGTAAGAGAAACACTTATTCTTCTTTTCAGTAATTCCCACTCCACTTTCTCAGACCATTTAGAAAATAGCTCTGTGGGGAAGTTACATGATGCTTGAAAAGGGACATTTGCCGGTGACGGCATTTCTGGGCACGCGATCAAGCCGCCCGGTGTTGGCGGGGTCGGGAGGCCCTCCGCAGCCCATGGGCAGTAAATGACGAGCCCATCCTCGCGCAGGAAATGGTCCGAAATGTTCCGAACTGCGTCAGGGGCTTCTCTGAAACCTTTGTGAAATCACAGTAATGCAAGTGCGTGAAATCAGGCATGTGAGTGTGCACACACACACGTTTCTACAAAATTGCAGAAAACAACCAGCCCTTTAAAGGGTACAGAATGGTTCTGTTCACACAATAGGGCATGGGAGAGACTGATGCCAAAGGTTCAAAATTTTTCTTTAAAAAGAAAAAAAGCCCTGGCTGGTGTAGCTAGGTGGATTGAGCACGGGCTGCGAACCAAAGGGTCGCAGGTTTGATTCCTGGTCAGGGCACATGCCTGGGTTGCAGGCCAGATCCCCAGTGGGGGCCACATGAGAGGCAACCATACATTGATGTTTCTCTCTCTCTCTTTCTCCCTCCCTTCCCCTCTCTAAAAACAAAATAAATAAAATATTTTTTAAAAATGACGTGGCTGCGCTGGTTATTTAAATTTATGCATACTAGCCTGCCCTGTTTGTTTTCCTGTATTTTTAAAAATATAATTGATAACAGGGCAAATAAATAACTAATCCAGCCACATTTCAAAGATATTTATGGAACTATATGTGGTTTACATAGATGCATATTTAAACAGAACAAATATGAATGTTAATTTTTGTTTTACTTTGTTTCTGTGTATGATTTGCAGTTATTTTGTCCATTGTACATTTGTTGAGCACCTACTGGATATTAATTGATCAAGTAAAACACCAAGACATTTGATATAAAATTTCCTCGGAAAATAAAGTTTCCTGCAGAATGAGGGTTCCTGTGGCCCTTTATCTGAAATGTTCAGTCAAGTAAATGTTCAGTCAAGTAAATCCATAGACAGAGAAACTGCATTAGGCTTGAGGGGAGTCTGGGGCACAGGGAGTGAGACTGACAGCGAAGGGGGGCGGGGTTGCCTTTGGGGGATGGTAAACGGGGTCTGAAATGAAATGGTGATAAGGATTTGTATGATGTTCTGAATGTTCTAAAACCACTGAACTTTACTCTTAACGTTGGTGAATTGTATAGCATATTAATTAGCGCCTAATAAAGCTGTTTAAAAAGTAAAGTGGATGATACTATTATGTAACTATACAGTCCACCTTATTTTTCAGTCCATTCTCTAAAAATGTGAGTAACCGTGACCTATCTATGTAAACCTAGGAAACTTGTTCAACATATTTTCCTGTGTTTTAAGATTATACAATATACATTTTGGTCAATTTTTTATATCTATATTTCTTCAGTTTCTCCAATAAAATTTAAAGCTAATTGAATACTAAAACTTAAGTTTATTTTCTATTTTTGATAGATACAAATAAATGAAAGTTTATTTTAATAATACATACCATACTTCTGCTATTATAAACCTTTAAATACCCCTCAGTAATTATATGAAGAAAAATATATTTTATGAGATAGCAAGAATATTATTTATGTATCTTTTATTTAGAATGAAAAGGTAAGGAGATAATATATGAAAAATCAACACCATAAGAGTATTATATTCCATAATAAAAAATTTCTAAAACTTTTATTCTAATTTAAAATGATTGGAAATTCACAATTTATTTGTGAATTTGAAAAAAGTAAATTATTTGTCAAAATGTCCTCTTCTTTGTCAAATGTCATTTCCAATATAGAATATCATAAGTACTAATAATATTATTTCATTTTTCAGAATGATTAGATATATTACGTATTCCCTCTAAACTGATGCTTATAAGTTTCTCTAGTACTTTACTAAATAGAATTTAGCGATATGGCTATTACAAAAATTTTTCACATAAAAATTATTTCCAAATATAAATTGTGATCAATTTCGGAACTTGCTAAGTGCAGAACTTTCTTCTACTTAGATCTTTGTTCCTGTTTTCCTTGAGGTTTCCTTAGGCCTTCTCTTAATTGGCTGCTGATAAAGGCCCTGAATTCTCAGCACTCAGAAGTAAAGTGGACTTTGAGTGAGGTCTGAAATACTATAGAATCCCTCAGTAGGAACTACCTCTTGACACTTTCCAATCAGTGCTCTTGAACTTCCAGACTATTTTGTGGAAAGTCTACTTCCTTGATGAAGACAGCTTCATGACGTTGCTTGAAGTCATGGGCAAGTCAGCAAACACAATTGTTGGATTAGGAGAATACCCTCAGAGCTTCAGGCGGTTGCTGAACTGCCCCAAACATCCAGGTGCACAGACACTGTGTAGTCCTCCTGTGCACCGACCAGAGACACCACAACCTAATTTTCTTCAGATCATTCCAACCATATCAAAATAATTTTCAAGCTATACTGATTTACAGAGGTTTTGACAGTAAAACTGTAATGTTCAAAAAATAAAAGTACAGACTATTATACTTAATTTTTACACTTGATTTATCAAGGAACTTGTCTCCTCTCTGCATTACCCATTTTCTCTATTCTCTTTCCTCCTGCCTTGAGTTAAAGGAAAATCAGAGTTTAGAGAGGGGAAACTATTAACAAGAACATTTAAACAAGAGAAAGCAATAAAATAGACATCAGTATGAAAAATGGGCAAGCAACATGATTTTACATTAGCTGAGGGAAGGAAAGGAGCTGAGCTGTTTACCATGAACAGCAAATGCAGGCTGTTTCTCCCACCTCGGAGTGTCATTTTAGAAGCCCTGCAATTAATTTTTATCTTGCAAGAATCATGCACCTTCGACCTGAAAGCCAGTTGCCGTACTTCCTTCATTTTGATTGTCATGTGCTTTTTAACCAGCCATGAGCTAACAAGTTTCCAATAACTGTCAGCTAATTATTTCCTTAAAATTGTCATGGGCCCTTTCAAACATAGTTGTCCTTACTCATACTTTAAAGACTACAAAAAGTCTGCATGGATTTATGTCCTTAATGGTGAATTAATGTAACAAGTCAGGACCCCAGGAGAGCACAAGAACGTGGCTGCTTGCCACCATCCTGTCTCAAACTCTATTTCTTCTGAGATTGAACAAACCCAAGTTTCTCTTCTGCTCAGAAAAGCAGCCTGACCTGCAGCCATTATCTTCCCTTTCCTAAAAAATTCACACACTTCCTGTAATACAAACTTGATTTTTTGATGCTGTTTAAAATCACTTAGAAAGCAGGACTTCTTGGAGAGGCATTGAGGAAATGGAAAATGTAAGACTGTAAGGTTTGGAGTAAGCTACAGCTTTGTAAGGATCTTCTCTTACCGTCATGAGAGTTGGCTTGGAAGCCAGGCACCACTGTGATCCCACAGTCGTCTCTGGGCACTTGGTGAGCACTGTGGGACTCTGATTCTCCAAACGGGAGTCAAATAGTGTTTGGATGGACATCACTGAATCTGCGTCATGGATCCTTGCTTGCTCAGTGGGTTGTAGTTTAGCTTCTTAAAGGGAAAGCTGTCAAATGTGTCCTTGAGACTTTTGTCAAAGTCAATGCCTAAATCATACTAGTAATTTTTGGTTTTGTGACATTCTATAGAAGGTGCATGTTTAGAATAATTTCTCATGCATCTAAAACACTTTCCACATTTATGATTTTTCTCTTTCTCCAAATAATTTTACATTAATTATTACTTTAATCATTTTTCCTATTAACATATATTAAAAACATCATTATTCAAGAAAAAGTCATGTTGCCTTCCTCTTCAGACACTGTAATATAGATGACTGAGCTGCAGTGAGTGAGAATCTTCTGACTGTTGCAAATTCATCTTGGAGGCAAGTGGAGTTTAAACAAGCAAATCCAGATAGGTTATTGAAATAGTTAATGCTTCTCCCCTGGCCCCTCTGTGGCCTCGTCTCAGTACAGAAGGCAGGTCTTCTTGTTCATCAGTGCGCACTGCTACAGTAGGTCCCCACCTCCACTCAGAGAGCAGTCGGTGGGAGACTGTCCCATTCCCTCTGGGGCTCTATGACCTGCACCTACCTCTCGGCATCGCAGGCTCTACTTCTCCAAACTTTGCTAACTGGCCTCCCGCTGTACTGGCCCCAGGTTATCCCCAGGACACAGCAGGAAGCTTCTTGCTTGAGAGTTCCTCCCAGGCTGCCGCCTTCCTGGCGCACCCAGCTCCCCGTGACCATTTCAGCAAGGCCCTCACCTCCTTCTGGCGTTCCGCTCAAACACCACCTTCTCAAGGACCTTCTTACCTGTTTCCCTTAACATGGCCACTGCCAGCCCAGTCTTCCTCTCCTTATCTACTTCCACCACAGTCTAGCACAATGCATAATTTATGTCAATGCTGTTGTTACTGTTGTACCTGTCTCTGCTCAAATGCAAACCACCAGGGTGGTAGCCTTTGTTTTGTTCCCAGATGCATCCCCAACTCATAGCAGCTACTCTACCAGTCCTTATTCACTGAACGGCTCGAAATAGGCATAGATACTATTAACTACCATTTTGTGCATATTCACCATCCTCAGCTATCCCACCAGGGTGGGAAAAAATAGCTTTAGGTTATCAGTATGTAAAACACACAGAGTTTATTCTTGTATTATTACTCATTAATTATTGCATTACTCATTTGACTTAGAACTGTCAACCTTACCAACCCCTGTATTAAATGACCAAAATCCCCAGGTTTTAAGCCATTTGCATATAGGGGAAATGTCTTCTGCTGTTCCATGGTATTTGGTGGCTGACAAAGTGGCCGACAGGAAATGTTAAACTCACATTTAACAAAGGAAAGAATTGGTCATTGTTATTGTTTCACAGGAGAGGAAAAGGAGTTGGAGAGGCGAACTGGCTCTTCAGCGCTAAACAGCTAATAAGGGGGAAAGATAAGGAGTCAAATATATTTTTTGAGTATAAAAATCTAATTGTAGTCCTAAGCCTTTGGTTTTAAATTAGTTTAAAAAATAATCCAACTGCTTAAAAATGTGACTGGTGACACATAATTTTACCAATGACAAAGCTTGCCTGCAGTGGGTGGCAATAAAATGCTAATTTTGATACTTTCTTTTGTGTTCATAATCACTTGAGAAGAGCAAAGAAAAGTGCTAACAGTTTATATGCATCTATTTAATGTTGTGGGGCACAGAATTTACTCTTTGAGGTCTCTTAATGATAGGCACAATGCTAACTTCTACATTCTTCTCCTGGAAAAATGCTAACATTTGATCTAATGCGTGTATGTGCTAATAATTCATAAAATACTGAAAGCAGTGACTAACTGATATCCCATTTGGAGTTCAAGGTGCCAGCAGCAAAACAATGCAAATTAAAACCATTATTTTATCCTCATGTCGTCTCAAGGGTAAGGCAGGCGCATTTACAGGCATTGGAAGCCAAAAGGTGTTGTATTTGTGTGTGTGTGCAAAGTTCAGTTGCGTCGCTTAACAATACATCATTTTCTGAGTAATTATTTTCAATTTAAATTAAAATGGTTTTTAAAATTGTAGTTGGATTTATAAGAACAGTACAACCCAGGTCTTTTAAGGTTTTGGGTTCAAGCCGTCAATGTTTCATGCTGTTTATCATTTGGGGGGAAGAATGCAATAAGTTGCAACAATCCCCAATGAATACTTATTCAGAAGACTCAGGTTGACTGAACAGGTGCCGCAGTGATGCATGGGACAGACATTTCACTTCTGCAAGGGAGTATTTCAGACCTTTTGGGTCAACTGTTTATTGAAGTGAAAACCTCATTTATTTTATTTTGAATAGTAGGTATTGCAAAAGAAAACATAAATTATTTGTAGAATAAATAATTCTCCATAACTTAGGACTTTTTTTAAATGATAAGATACAAAAATCAGGGCATTATTCTAATTTGGAAATTTATTATAAAACAGAATCTTTAGAGTGGACAATTGAATGTGTTTCTGATAAAAAAAAAACATACTCTCCTGGTATTCTGTTTTGCCAATTAACACAGATTTTTATCCTTTGGGAAATCAAATAGGTAGAGGGTGAGACTGACAATATCTTGGCGAGTGTGACTGTTTTTCTTTCCCAAATGGAAACACTGTCCGTCTCCACAGAGGTGGCCACAGAGTTCCGGGGACAGCAGGGTAGGGGTCTACTCAGGAGCCGTCTGAGCTACAACAGCTCTGCACAAATGCTTAATCCAGTCCCTGGAGCTCTGCCACTGAGCAGGAAGGAGGGAACCCAGCCTGGAAGCGTATCAAAGCAGGTGTCTGCAGTAACACCGGAGCCTCGACCAGCACAGCGGCGCGCCTCTGGGCTGTTCTAGCCAAGCAGCCTCCGACTTGCTGGCCCAGGGAAACAGCTGGAAAAGATACTGTGATGTAAGCGAAGACGCAAATTAAGTGAGAGCCGTTAAACCTTATTGGTCAGTTAAATTCTGAATTATGTATGTCACGTCAGATAGTTTTCTTTTTATTGTATCTTTATCTTTGGGATTGTTTAATGAATACTGAGAACGATTTTTTTTTTTGCCACAATTTTGGTTTTAGCATCATAAATTGATGGCATTAGTTTACAGGAAGATATTTATCTGTCTTTTATGTTTTCTTGAAGGAAAATTGTCCAACTCATCTAAAGAGTATCTAAATCTTTAATGCACACATTTGAAACCATATATAAGATGCTTTAAAATATATTTTATCTGTTGCTATCTCTATCTGGGTAGGCAAGAGAGCAGACCTGTGTTCATTGATTCTTGATGGTAGTAAAAACTTAATTTCCAAAAGCATTATTAACTGAAAGCCTAAGTAATATTGACATTACTTGGCCTATGGTCAGAATCTGTCCAAAATCAAAGGGCATTTAAAAATCAATTAGAAAAACAGTTCTTGCTAGGTTATTTTTATCCAATTTCTTCAAGCAGTGGTGGAAAAGAAAATCGTGATCAATAGTACAGTAAACCCACTGAAACCCATTTGTTCGTAATGTGAAACAGCTGACCGAGCATGGAGTCCGGTCGCTAATGGACAGCAGATTTGATGTTCCCCTCTGGTGGTCCTCCCCATTCCATTAAAGGGCATGTAATCCTGTGCCGTGCCACACTGCGAGTCTATCCACAGGTGAGGAAGTCTGAGGAACAGACTGAAGTAAACACGTCCTCAAGGATCACAGAAAAGGCTCTGAAGCGGCTCAGTGCACTGGCCAGCGACCATCTCTGCACTGAGCACTGGCGAGCTGGCCTTGCAGGAGCAGTTGAGGGAGGACAGTCATTATGCAGACCACTGACTCCCCACCTCCTGCTGGAGCACCCCTCACAGCAGGTACTTGTCTCTGAGCTGACGCCTCGGCTCCTAGGTTTAAAGGTCACCTTTTTCCTGTAACGAGCTGCCATCTCTGCCAACTCTCTGTGCTCTTCTCTGAGAGAACCAGGGCCCCTGTTGTTCCATAGATGGGAGGAAGGGTCAGAGGGGAAGGGTCAGAGGCAAAGGCATGCAGGATCCTACAGCAGCAGCTCCAATGTTCTGTGAGTCCTCCCAGCCAAGTTGGCTAAGGCCCTAAAGGCGGAAAATGCAAGTTCATATCTAGAACATGTGTCAAATCCAAGTCACAATGGATATTGCCCTGTCTAGGGTAAGAGGGGCCTGATGTTATCAACTTGCCACCAGGTGGCAGTTTGATTTCCCTGTGGAATGTGTCACATGAGGGTTAGCATTGGACTAAATTACTGGTAGGATGGACCATCACCAATGGCAGTAAGTCAATGAATCTTGGTCAGTGGGAGCACAAGACGCTGTCCCATCCATGGGTCCCATTGTTGCTTGTGTGATTTCAGCATCCTTGCAGCTATGATGAAAGTCCATGGGTGGTGGCAACTGTCAGACTGGCATCTACTGGGCAGTGATTTCTGCCAACCTCTTTCATCTGGATGCTCACAGTGGGCTTCACCATGCGATGCAGAGATATCTGCACTTTTGCCCGCCACTGTCTGCCTGTCCAGATGCCTTGTTCAAGGCAGAGACGGGCTCATTGTCTTCAAGCAGCAGGTGTTGTGCAAACTAGGCATTTGCACGCACAAAAAATGAACACCGATCTGTACATTGGACCTACAGACATTAGCTCAAAGAAAATAATAAACCTGAAATATAAAACCTAAAACAGCAATATTTTCAAAAGGAAACCTGGGACCTTGGGTTACACAAATTTATTAAGTAAGACATCAAATGTCCAATCCATAAAAGAAAAGGTACAGAAAACTGGGCTTCATCAAAACTAAAAAGCTGTGCTCTTCAAACGATGCTATTAAGAGAATAAAGAAAACTGCCAGAAATAGGAAGAAATATTTGCAAACCATATATATAATTTTAAAAAAAACCTTGTATCCATGATGTGTAAAATTCAAGAAGAAAGCAAACAATCTAATTAAAAATGGGCAAGAAATTTGAACAGATATTTCTATCAAATGCATAAAGACGGAAAACAGAACATGAAACGTTTCCCAGCATCATGAATCTTTAAGGGATTGAAGATGAAAACAACCGCGAGGGAGCAGTCACTCTGTGTTACGGTAGCCAACGCCAACAAGGACAGCGCCAGGCGCCAGCGTGGGTCCGGAGGAACTGAATTCACACACTGCTGCTGCGGACCTCTTTGGAAAAGTTTGGCAATTTCTGAGAAAACTAAACATACACCGACCACGGTCCAACCACCCCATTCATTTGTTCCTAGAAATAAGGAACGCACGCACCAAGACCTGGAACCAAATGTCAACAGCATTACTTGTCAACCACACCTAGAAGCAAACTAAATACCTATGGAGCCAGCGAATAAACAGATGGTGGTGTACATACCTCTCTAACAGGATGCTACTTAGAATCGAAGTGAATGAATTCTTGTAATCTGAAAATAATTTAGATTAATCTAAAAAAAAATGCTGTTCCATGAAAGAAGACAAAAAGAATGAGAGTTCTACGATTTCATTTAATTAAAACCTTGAAGATGGAAAATAATCTACTGATACGGATTTAGTTTTTGAGGGGGTTGGAGACAGAGGAGAGGGAGGGGCCACACAGAGGCCCATGTGGACATTCACGATGGCAGAGATTTCCATTTGCTTGACTCTGCTCGTGCTTTCGTGGGTGTGTGTGTGTGTGAGAACTTATCACAGACCTTCAATATGTACAGTTTATTGTATATTAACTGTATCCTAATAAAGTTATTTATAAATTAAAATGAATAGAATCCAAGAGGTTCTAGGTATGTGTCACCTTATATTTTCTAAAGGTTTAATTTTTAAAAGCAATTTAAGATTTACAATAAAATTGAGAGAAAGGCACAGAGATTTCCCATACACCCCCTGTCCACATGCGGGCACAGCCTCCCCACGATCAACACCACTCGCCAGAAGGATGCATGTTTCATGGTTTCTGAGCAGAACTTGGATATAATTTTTATCTCTGTTCCTTTATAAGGAAAGTGTTTCTTCCCTCTGGCTTCTTTCAAAAGCTTCTTCTCTATGTCGATTTTCAGTAATTTGGAACAATACACCTAAGTGGAGTCTGGCATTTGTCCTGCTTGGTGTTCTCTGAGCTTCCTGGATCTGCGGTTTGGTGTGCGACATTAATTTGGAGAAATTCTGTTGTTACTGCTTCAGATATTACCTCTGTTTCTGCTCCTCTTTTGTCTGTTTTTGGTTTTCGCATTAAGTCTGTATCGCACCTTTTATTATGATCATCCCACAGTCTTTGGATACTCTGTTTATTTTTCTGTCTTTGTTCTCTTTGCTCGTCCCTTTTTGAGGATTCTACTGGCAGTGCCTTCAACTCAGAGACTCTCTGCTCAGCCATGTCCGGATGCTAATAAGCCCTTCAAAGACACCCTTCATTTCTGTGATGGTGTTTCTGATCTTGAGCATTTTTTTTGGTTCATCAGAATACCCATCTCTCTTCTTCCATTGCCCATCTGTTCTTGCACGCCGTCTACTGTATCCACTGGAGCCGTTTGCATATTAATTGTAGTTGTTTTAAATTCTCTGCTAATTCCAGCACGCCTGCCATGTCTGATGCTGATTCTTGCTCACCCTCTTCAAATTCTGGTTTTGCCTTTCAGTGTGCCCTGTGATTTTCACTGACATCTGGGCACAGTGTACTGGGTGAGAGAAATGCTGCAGTGAGTGGGCCTTTAGCGATGCGGCAGCGAGGTGTGGGCCGAGGGGAAGCATTCTGCAGTCCCATGGACAGTCTTCCAGTGAGCCTGTAACTCTGGACTGTGAGTCTCCTGTTTCTCAGGTTCCCCTCCCCCATCAGGTGGGACAGGATGGCTAGAGTCAGCTGGAGATGGGATTTGCCTCTGATTTTTACTGGTCTTGGAGGTAAATCTCAAAATATGGTGGCGGCCTCCCTGTTGCTGGGTCTGCAGCGAGCTGCAGCAACTTAGCAAAGATGGAGAGGTTGCCCTACCCTGTGCTGGTCCCTCTGGTGACTTCCAGTTGTTACATCATTCTGTAGTCTCACTAAAATTTCTACCAAAGGTTTCAGCACCCCATTTGAGAAGAACTTCTCATTCTGAGAAATTCACCTTAACTGATTTTTCCAATATATTCTACTTCATTTCATGGAAACAAGGATCTCTTCCTGCATGTATAGTTAATAAGCTTATAAAACATTTAATTCAATTTAATAATAGTAATAACAAAGTCAGCTGGCACAGTCAGATTTTGAACATACACAACTGAATCTTACCAGCATGTAAATCAAGTGTCAGGTTCAGGAGCACATACTTAGACCAGGGATTCATCTACTTGCTGTAAGAAGTCTGTTTTCCTTGAGAGTATGTAAATATATTTCACGTACAGACTGAAGAGAAAACAGCGGGTCATTAAAACAGACTATAATTAAATAATATTCTATTACACCATGGTTTGCAGTCTCTTTAAATATATACTTACTGTTAGCATTAAAACTTTGACTTAGCTTTTATGGTGCAACAATTGCTTCTATTACTCATTAATCATTTCTACCTTTTGCTTTTTAATATAAAAACCAATTCATCGCTGTGGTCCATGGTTCAATGAAAGGACCGGTTCTCCTTAACACAAGTGCACTTCTCAGTACTTTTTACAACACACGCCCAGTCACTGAGAAAAGAAACTGTACTGTCACGTTTGCATGTGAGGATGGTGCGACATTCTACCACCTTTATCACAACATCTCAACTCCTAAAGAAGAATCATATGCATTAGAATAAAGTTAGGGAGGCCAAGTCACTTCCTGAATCTCTTCATTCCTTAAAAATATAGCTGTGCTTTGCATAAATGAATGTTAGCTTAATGATCTACCCCATGATTTTACATGATTTTACCCCATTAAAAAGGAGAAAAATGGGGGGAAAAGCACCAGTCCATTAAAATAAAAATACATATTTCAATGCTTTTTCACCATTTCCACTTTTCCCATAAAATAGTTGCCAGGGGAACCTCCTGCTAAACAAAAACTGCTATCAAATGTCATCATTGAAGTGAGCTAACATCACGCAGGGGAGTCTTTTCTTAGAGGCAGTATTCATTATTTTCCAAATCTGTAAAGCTACCATTTCCAGGGTTTCTTTTGAGTACTGACATAAAAAGAAACAATCATAATTTGTAAGCATGTCAGTGGAAAATACTCTCCCCTCCCCCAAAGTGCTAGTCTCAAAGAAAGAAAAGATTACGGTTTTCATCTCCTGTGTTCCCTCAAGAGCCGGAAAATATTAGTAGTCGCTTTCAAAAGGAAAGAAAACATTTTGAAACTAAGTTGAAGTAACCTCTTTCATGACTATGGGAAAGGATTGTCTTTTGATGTGTAGGGAAGGAATAGATCCAAGATACGGGATATGGTCTGTTCGCCTTTCATTACTTGCTCTGTGGCCTGAATTCTTTTGGAGAGAATTGCTGAGTTCTCTGGAAAGTCCAATGGCCCAGCTCCGAAAGACAGAGCCTCGAAGCATGCGGTGGGGCCATAAAGGAAGGCTGGGGACAAAAAAAAAAAAAGAAGAAGAAGAGAGTTTAGTAAAAGCATGTCATTTAAGTCTTTGATTAATTGTTCTCTAACTTCCTGATCACACTGAGGGCTGGGGGGTATAGATGCTGGTCAGTGCATTTAGAGAGCCTTGTTAGGCTTAGTACAGGTTATCAGGTTCAGATTTTCATACCCCTTTATCTAAAGGTTCCTTTCCTTAGTATAATTTATTTTTTTCTAATCTTAAAAACAGGGATACTAGTTTTGCGGGTCAGTAATCGTATTTGGGAATAATATCACGACTCTAAGCTAAAATCTGGTAAATATTTGATAACTGGTAGATGCTACTAATATTATTAAAATGTTTGATAAAATTCATATTAGAGGATGGGACATCTAAGACTTCCTCCAATTTTTTAATGGGATCATTTTTAAAACGCTGAAATTTTTAAGCAATAAAAGGACCATGTTACATCATGTGATTTAGCTATTCTGCAGCAAAAAGTACTTGAAGGTATGGTCAGTGCGTGTGAAACCGGGGGCCTTCTTGTCATGCAAGATGTCTCTGCGGGAATGCGAATGTAATGACACAGTATCAGTACACTGAAATATTCTTTGGATCATCTCGCTTTAGCACTTGTAATAAAAGACTTCAGTGCAGAAAACCTTCAGGCCATAGAAAACCACGGAGACACTCGTTATTGCTCAGCCGTCAGGCCTCTCCTTGGTCCCATCATGACCTTCGTCCTCATGTTCGCCACTATCAGCTTCAATGTCGGAAAGTTGCATCCTGGAATTTGCAGGAGAAGGGAATTCCCAGTCTTGCCCAGAGGAGTGCTTGAACATGGAGAATTTGTTAAACTTTTTATATTTTTTTTGGCTAGGATAGGACCATTTTAAAGTGAGAAGACTGCGAAAATGAAAAATGAGAGAACTGGGATGCGTGAGAATCATTCTTCAGAAAGCAACCATGAATATAACAAAATCCAGCAGAACCCAGACAAAGCAAGTGAGGGTACCCGGGGAAGCAGCCACAGCAGCTCTCGCCCAACAACACTGCAGCTCTGAATTCAAATACTACCTAGGAAAACACTATTGTAGAAATCCACTCCTTCTGGGGCTCTGAGAATAGACACAGATATTTAAAAGGGAAACAGAATATCCCTCTACATTTCTAAAGTCAAATGCAAATGTGAATAATATATCACCATATAATTAGAAAACACTTTTATATAATAAATCCTGCTTGTTTACTTTTAAATACTGAGTCCTGCTATAAATAGAAACTATGGAAAACCACGTCAAGAGAAATGATTTTGTTACTGTGCGTGGTTCCAGTTTTAACGTTTTTGATACACAAAAGTTTTCATGATGCATTTTTAATCCTAAAAACATCTCTAAAATAATTCTACTAATTGCTGGCCAAGAAACAGATTTTTCTGTGGAAGTAGAGACTTCACTATTGCTGATGGGCCCCTGGGGACATGTCTGTGCTCATCAGAATGGTGATATAATCCAAAAGAACAATTGTTTAAAATTCTCAGCGTGATCTCACTCATCGCCATGGAGTTTAATACTGGGACTTATTTGCATATCAAATATGTTCCCAGGTAAAAGGCATCACATGAGTCAGTCTCAATGAAAGCTCTGTAAATATTTCAAATAACTTTCCAATTTTATTTTGAAATGCCTTCTTTCTCCTCACAGTATGTTAAATAGGAAACTTTTTATCCAATAATTATTTTATCACTAGATTCCTTAAAAAACAAATAGAAATTATTTGCTATTTCAGTTTACTTTCAGATTTTTAAAAATATGTTAATATTATAGGCAAAAGTAATAAAGATTTCAGATCTTTGATAATTTTTATTTGTAATAATCAATACCACACTTACTATCTATATACATGATGTCAGTCATAATTCCAAAGTAAACCTGTGACTTCTAAAACATTTTTAAAAAGAAGAAAGATATAAATATACAATCCACAAAACAACTTCAATTAATGTGGTCTGACTTTAACAAAGAAGCTTCCCTCCCCTCCAAATTATGGCATTTATACATTAGAGAGTAAAGGAAAAATAGATGAAAAACATATAATAAAAATAATTAGTCTCATAATCCGTGCATAATTTTAGTTGAAGTCAGTTAAATATAAGTGAATTCAGTAAATGTAGTGGGTTTTTTAATATGACTTAGGTTACTAAATATTCTTATGTAAAACAATAATTGCATAAAACTCCTGTGATCAAACCAATGTTTGTTAAAGTATTATCCTATTGTCAAAATTTAATCTGTTTCTTAATCCCTGAGATTTGAGGTAACAGAGTTCATAGCAGCATGAACTCCGATTCAGCCCTGGAGGCTTGGAAGCACCATTCTCCTGCCTATTAGCAGTAGAATTTGGGAAAACAGCTTCTCTGTGCCACAGCTTCTTGTTAATGAAATGATAATAAAATCTAGCTCTTAGGTTTGTTTTGGGAATTAAACGAGTTAATCACGTAAAGTTCTGAGAGCTATAATTGAGACATAGTAAACATTTATTCCAAAATATAGTAATGGAGACTTTTTAGCTAACTTTTAGGACAATCCTGAGATTACTTACTGAAAAAAATAAAAGACTGAAAATATATATCAAGGTAAATCATGGGGGAAAAAGAAACCCAGTGTACATACAGTAGTTTACGCTCTAACCAAGAGTAAACAACATTCTATTCAAATTTTATGTATTTTCTGATATCATAAGAAAATCTTCTCACTTTTAATTGCATTTATTGACCTGATAAAAATGTTGAACACTTTTACATATACGTACTGGAATTGGCTTTCCTTTTTCCTGCCATCCCGATGTCTTTTCTGTCGCGCATTTGCTGTGACAGTTAAACCACATCCGTCTCTCCCAACCACCGCCACCCCCCGTCTGCCTCTCTGGTTTGTGGGAGCAGCGAACGCGTGCCTGCTGAGGCGTCGGCACGCCTCTTGCCCTAGATTTTTAGCTTCTCCTTCGAAATCCGCAATGTGTTCTGGCGTATAGAACTACTTAATTATAGTTAATGATGCTGCTTTGTGATGATTCTGACTTTTTCCTGGTGCTTATTAAATATATGCCAACCAAAAATTATAGACATCTATCTGTACCTGTTGCTGACACTTGTCGGAATGACTGTCTTCATTTAAAAAATCTATATGGGTCTTGTTATATTGGCTATTTAAAAAGGGGTCCTATTTTCTTATACAGATTTTAATAAGGAGCAAGCCAGCTGTCTAATCACTTTGTATGTGGTAAACCATAGGGAACTACTTTAAAATAATAGAATAATAAAGCCAAATAGTTATTCTCTAATCCTGCTTAATTATTAGGAAATATATTGATATAGCTATATTAATATATTAACCATTTTGAAAGGTATATTCACATATTGGATATTTTGAATCATGTCGTCTTATTGATAATAAAATATATGTAAAGTATTTATTACAGTCATTCAGGTAAAATCTGATAGAGACTTACATTAAGGAGTTTCAGCAATTGAAATGTAGATGCTAGAATCCTAGTGGGGGAGGAAAAGCAATGAGAAAGCTTGTATACTCACAGTCTATAACGACTGTACGTTTCTAGTATTTAAAATATTTCTGATGCTTCTTAGTCAGGGAAGGATGCGCAACAGGAAGCGAAAGTGGATCGTGCTCACATGTGAGGGGCTGGCTGAACTGGGCAACTTCGGCCGAACGAGAGTCAGTAACTTCGGTGTTCAGGACAAACCCTAATGGACTGCACACCTCGCCCAGCTTACAATTCATTCCGTGGCTTGGGGGTCAGTGTAATCAATAGCACTCGCCGTCTGTCCTTCCAGTTTAACTGGATTTTTCTTGTGAAGTAGGTGCCCAAATCATTTGTGTTAGTACTGCTGAAGGAATGCATTTGCCCAGCAGGCATTTATTTACCATCTGCTAACTATCAGTCAGCAGCTTCAGGTCTGGTGGAAGCAGCAGTTAACAAGAGACACGAAAGTCCCCCCTGTCTTGTTATGGTTGGAAGGAAACACAATGATGCACGAAGGAGTAAATACATGAGATATATTGTATGTTAGGTGGTGAACATGGCATGTCCGTGGGGAAAATAGACCAGGTGCGGGGAAGGCTTTGTGAGGGCCTCTGCTGCTTGAACCAAATAAACGAGAGAAGACTCAGTGGGAGGAAACACCCAAGCAGGGGCTCGAAGCCCTGAGGGTGGAGCTGGGTGAATCCCCAGTCGGGGTGCTGTTAGGGATTCCTGGGGGCAGCGGGAGAATCAATTGAATGGGAGAATGTCCGGGGGCCGCAGGCATAGAAATGTGCGGGACTTAGTGTGGCCTCAGCCCAAGTCTGCAGCGGTGTGAGTGAGGTGTGGGCTTGGAGCGGTTAACAAAAGTGGGCACAAATGGGCATCCAGCATTTTGAAAAAGCTCGAAAACTGAAAAATCATCACCTAAAATATGAGAGTTCAGAAGTAAAATCCCCATCACTCTGCTCAACTTCTAAGTATCAGAAGCCAAATTACATGATCGGCAGAGGCCTGAGGGACCCGGAAATGTTAACCTCCCCCTAACGCTTGGCAGATGCGTTAGCCTGACCTGTCAGCTCCGGTAAGAAGAGACATGTGATCTCCAGGGTTGGAAATGTACTTTCACGTCCAAATATCAAGTGTAGGGCGATGACGGCTATTTGGAAATCAGCAGTAGGATGCCTGAAACACAGGTATGAGGGAATGGACCACGTTTACGGCCCGTGTTCCATCATTCTGATAAATGCATTAAACACACATATATGCATTTATATTTATTTATATGTTAAATCCCAAATGCAAACCCATATTCTAGATATAAAAATAGGAAAATATTAATATTAGTAGATGCATCAAACAAATACATATATATACATGCAAAGTGGCTTGTGAAATGTTTACAAATATATAATTTATGTATGCATATATTATATATGTACATATTTCTATTTATTAGATCTTTGTGTTTCCCCCAACTTCTCTTTACACCTGAAGCTGTGTTTCCTTCCCGCATTGACTGCATCACCCTTCGTTCTCCCCTGCCCCCAGTTGGTGGAGCGAGCACACATCTCAAGACTTAATCTTGGTATATAAACGAGGCTTCGTTTCTAGTCAGTTGCAGTCATCTGGTCGTTTTTCTGTGGTAGACCGTATTCTACATGTTTACTCTTATTCTTATATGATCGTTAATATCCAACGAGGGAAGAATGACCATCTTCAATTTGTAGAGGAGGAACTTGCCTTTCTTAGGCATTTGCACTTGCTCGACTCTCACAGGAGGTAAGCAGCTACTTGCACCTGGAGCAGACGCCACAAAAGTGCACGTTCTTAACTTTTCCATCAGTGTGATGTGATGCACAGACAGAGCTGAGAGTGGCCGCCTGGTCAAACCCTTGGTGGCGCTAGGACATGTGGGCCATTTTAGCAGGATAGAGATCGCGTGCGTGCGTGCACTTTGAGTCCACATCGCCCTCAGACACTGGTGGGAAGCACATGGATCATGGACTCATGCATGTATGGAAAGGAACAAGCTCAGGAGAGGGAGGTTGGTAATGATCATGCATTCTGAACATTTCGTGAGGGAAAGTAAACCAAAATTATATATCTTAATAAGAAGATTTCCAAAATATAAAAACATGTTTGCTTTTTGGATTAACAAAAATGATAGCTGGATTAACATCATTTTAAGGTTTCAGTATTTAGATGCGCCTTTAGACAAATGCAAGAACGTATTTTGATAATATGGACTCAAATGTACATGTAACATGCTTTCACATGCATGTTGCTGGTAGCGGCAAGGACCAGCGTCCCCACAAAGTGAAGGTCATGTCCTCAGAACCACAGTGTCCGCAGTGTTCTTTCCAACAGCTCCTGTCCCTGGGGGTATGCTTCACATCCACATCACAAAAAACTGTCATTCTGATTTCCTACAGTTTCTAAAGAATATTTTAAATAAGCAGCAGAGGAGGCTAAAGCAGTACCTTGCTTCTGGTTGTACCAACATTGCTAAGATAGGCAAAATGAGAAAGAACATCTTACATAACACCAATTTTAGGTACTCCGAGATATTAGAAATCATCACATTCATCCACAATTCTCATACTATCCATAGTGTTAATGCCTTACTCCACAAAAGAATGTATTTCTGTAAAATGACTGATTGCAAATAATGGCTTTGAAGTTTGATAAATACTGGATTACACAAAAATATTTCCGATAGAATAGAATATTTTTAAAAGGTTCATGCGTCTATAGACTAAGTTTTAATAGCAAGAAAGTGACTGTGAGGCATTAAGAAATGCCTCCCCAAACCAGTCAGTTTGTGATTCTGAGTCTAGCTACAGCTTAATATAAATTCCAAACACATACTTTTTAACCACATGAAATATAGTTAATGCACTTATTCTTTATTGTATTTATTTCAGAGAGTAGTCATGAATTTTTCCAAATGTTTAGAGTTGTCTGAAGGAAATACACTCTTTAAAAAGGGTTTATTTTTCAAGCTATTGTTATTTCAAGTGAGTTAAATGCCAATTTGGGGGAAGAAAATACAGCTATAAATATGAAAAGGCATAGAAAATAGTACTTGAAAGCAAGATGAACTGTATTAAGTCCAAAGTATTATCAATTTTATTCTTTTGAATATTTTTCCAAATATGATTTGTTCAAAGATTATTTTCTTGTTGAAACTCAATTTCTATTTAGACAGAGAAAAAAGCCCTTATGGGGAATACAATACAGCACAATTGCTTCAAATTATACCGGCTCGCATATTGGTATTTTGCTAGGAAAAATCAATGGCAGTACCTGACTCTTTAAAATAGTTTCATTAAAAATCACCTCTGTGGTCTGCTGTTTTCTTTCAGAAGTCAAAGGGAAAGAACACTTATTTTGTTTATGTTGTTTGACCAACTACCAGCTTCAATTAAAATTCTTAGCTGGATCCATTGCCTCTGAAGGAGAGGAAATCAAAATATATTATTCAGCCTGCTCTGAACCCATAGCTGGGATGCCTGGAATTACCCCAGGGTCTGTAGAGTTGGCACATTTATGTCTTGATGTTATTGTCATTCACGGCATATGAAAAATTTAGCAATATCATATAAAGTATACTTCATGTGCTGGTTGAAATTAATAGTGATGAAGAAGGTATTTGTTCTTAGGATTTTTTCAGGATGGGTCAAATATCTTATCTCAGTTTTTATTATGTAAGTAGGGACTTTCACTCATTTATTCATTCAAAACATTTATTAAATTCTATTCGTATTCTGGGCAGTGGTGAAACCACATAGAATGAAACAGAAGAGTTAAAAAGATGCATCTGGCCTCTTTAATTATGAAACAGATCAGTGAAAAAAGCAACTCGTCAGAGGATGTTACAAATAACTCTAAAATTGGAACTCTGAAGGCAAGACGTCAGGTGGTGATATGATGTCCTAAGACATATAATGAGACAACTTGGACTAAAGGTTAAGAAAGGTTTTTTTTTGGTGGAGGGAAGATTTCTCTGAGAAAGTGATGATGAGTAGAAAGAGGAGTGGCAAGTAAGCAGGAAGAGGGGAAGTGGCCTGGTTCAGGAACAGAGAGAATGCAGGGAACACAAGCCCTGGGAAGTGGCCCGGGGACCCAGAGGGTCAGCTGGACGTGGTGTGAGGGGCCGTGCGCATCATGGCAGTGATTCTGCCGTAGCCAGACCTGCGTTGGGAACAGACCCTGAGAAGCCGGGAGGGCACATAGCTGTCACTCACCTGCTCCACAGTGCTGCCTCCCCGTGCTGACTGTCATTCAGGCCAGTGGCTGACACTCCCGCCTCCATTTCTGCCACTTCCCAAGTTCAGACTCTGTGAAATGTTCTTCTGTGTGGTGGACAGGCACTGGAAGCCATCTTGTCTTTAAAGAAAGGAAGAGCTACATAATTAGTATTATATGAGCTCACTATGCAATTTAACTTGACATGTAAGTGTATAATAAAAAATATATATGTTGTAAAACTTGATAAGTATGTGTCGTTATTAGAATATTGTGAGGAATGATAATTTTTCTGGAAGAATATGGTAAAAAAAAAAAAACCTTACATTTTATTATAGCTGTGGCTATTCCTCAGGTAGATCTGTCCAAATAAAGACACCTCTCCCAATTACTGTCTGGAGCAGGTCTAATAACATCTTTTGGGAGCTGATTAATGAATGAAATAAAACAAAATATCTTAGAATGCTTTAGAGCAATAGTCACAAGCCAATAAGACAGCATTTAGAAAACTTGTCAAATGAAGACAAATGGTGTCGCATTAAGTTCTGGTTACAACTTCACTTAAGAAAATCATATCATCCTGATAATTAAACTCATTTTTACTGAAACCATTTAAGTAAATTATTAAGGGAACTGCAACAACCACACATTTATTAAGATAAACCATGATAGCAGTTTTCGTGAAGGATGCCCCAGGATTTTCTAGCAGTTGCCTGACAAAACCGAATAGCGAAACGAGGCGAAAGCTTTGTGTACCAAGGGCACTGAAACTTTTCAATAAAATACACAGACATCTCACTCCGAATTCATGACTTGAAAATATGTGTCATCAAATTTTCTTGCCTGTTCATTCAGTGTTTGCTAAGAAAGAGTCACGAAGGTTTAAAATGTTACTCATTTGCCATCAGCACACAATCTTACCTACCTTTTTCACATAAATGAGCATTAGTGTCTGGAGAAGCATTAGATTGCCCCATATCATCTGTATTAATGACTTTCAGTAAGTTAATTTACTGAATACTAATTCACAGTGAATAAAGAATGATAACCATACGGTATTTGTTCAGTTCCTTTACACATTCATTAGTACACTTAGGGTCTGTGACAGGGACTTTGACTCATGAATGTCCATTGGCCTTGCAAGATTGTGATAGAACCACACTGCATGGCACAACACCTCTCTCTCACACATGGGCCAGACCAACCTCAAGGTCGGGCAGCCCTCCCAGTCTCTTCCAGACCCTTCTTTCTCATCTCAGGGGGGAATACCCCCAAATTCCCTTGCAAGTTTAAGTCCATCTTGGTTTTTGTTTTCTGGAAGACCTGGACAGATACATTTATCATTTTGAATAATTGCATGAAAATTGGCATAATATCATTTAGAATGTTTAGGTCTACAAGGCATCTTAGAGATCATTTCATTTCATATGAATGAATTTTCCAGGTATGCGTGTTTACCGGGATAACCCAGGACTAACTGTACCAGTTGGTCCTTCACTTCATTTCAGATCCGGGACACTAACAAAATGCAACTGTGGGCAGCAGGTCTGCTGTGTCCCGGAGCCCAGTGGTCTCCACAGTGCCTCTGAGAAGAAAGCTCATGGCGATGATTGTGGCATCAGTGGTTGTTCTCATGTTCCTGTAACTAAGTTATTGATGTGTCGTTGCCTACACAGGGATGTCCAACCCAAAGCCTGTGGGCCACATGCAGCCCAGGATGGTTATGAATGGGGCCCAACACAAAATCGTAAATTTACTTAAAACATTATGAGATTTTTTTGTGATGATACATCGCAATGTATTTAATGTGTGGTCCAAGACAACTCTTCTTCTTCTGGTGTGGCCCAGAGACGCCAAAAGGTTGGACACCCCTGGAAGGAAAATAACAGACAGAACTCACGGAGGCTGTGTTGGGGACTCTTCCTTATATGCAGGTCCTACTATAGGACCTTCTTTTTCCTTTAACACTTTAAACATATTTATTATCATAAAGACTTTTATTTCAATGCATAATCATTACATGTAGTATTTCACATTGATAAAATTATCCAAAGGATAATTTCAGAATTTCTTATAAAATAGTATTACCAAGCAGGCAGTTAAACATTAGACTTCCTAGGCAGTAACACTAAACAACAAAACAGCTTAAATACTGTATTTGTGATTGCTGGTTGTTCTCACTGAGAATGTTTTTTATTTCTGTGCTTCCATTTTTTCTGTTTCACGGGGATATAATTGACATACAGCTGTGTGTACGTGTGAGACATCCCACAGAGATTGCATTCTGGTTGTAGAATGAGCTGATGAGCATGTTCTGGGCTGTGGGGATGACCGTCTTACTGTTGCCACATGGGTCTGCACTCACTTGCCTCTGCACCGGAGTTTGTAATCCCAGGGTGGCCAGGGGACTCGGTGACACCTGTCTGAGCGAGGTAGAGGACAGCAGGACTGCACGCAGTGTCCGAGTGAGGACTTCACGGCAGGATCGGGGGGTGACGCCAGAGGTCCAGCCGCGGAGGAAAGAATGACAACCTGTCATCACAGGACACTGCACTGAAAGAACAATGGTGGCAGTATTTTTATAGTGATTAAATTATTGTTTTGAAATGTGTCTGTCTTGAGTGAATCAATAGCTAATTCCCTTTTTACTGCTGGGCAGTATTTCATTGCATGTATATACCACACTTGATCCACTCATAGTGATGGATATGTGGATTGTTACCAGTGAAGCTCCTACGAATGCTGGTACACACATGTGGGCATAGGAATGCTGCTTTGGTCAGGTCAGAGGCCTTTATCCCCTCTGCAGCACGCCAGGGAGAGAGGTTTTTTTTTTTTTTTTTCCTTTCTGAGGATGTGATTATGTTTTGGTCTAACTTTCCTATATAAAACCCTTCTATTTTGGAGCCATTCTGCTGGGAGGGTTTCCAAAATGCTAAATAGGAGTCTCTAAAGCTCTAGAGACATGACATTGGCACCTTTTTTTTTCACCTCCTCCCCTACTCTGAGCACTCTTTCTCAAGGAAAAATAAATAAATAAACAACCCCCCAAAATAACTTCCTCTAAGCTATTCTCTCTGTTTCTGTGCAAAGCTGTCCATCAAAATGGCCTCCGGAAAACAACACCGGTCTTGCCACCAAAGACAATATTCTGTGCCCTGTCACCTGTGCGAGGGACTCCGGAGATGGCTACCCATTTGAGGGTAGATGGGAAAAGCGCTGTGTAATATCATTTAGCAATTTTTGAGAGTGTTAAGAACAGCATTTGTCTCTAGTGTTTCATTTATACACACGCGGGTAGATTGGAAGGGAAGTCATAGGAGGCGGTGAGCTGAGTTTTTTTGTTGTCGTTGTTGTTTTCAGAAATGGTTCATATATTGCCTAAATTGAAGAGTCTTTGGGAAGTATGATCAGAATCCCTCAGTGATTATAACCTACATTTGTAAGTAAGCCTTTTGCCAGTCAAAGAATTTATAATCTGGACTATGATAATGGAAACCCCAGTAAGCATACTTGAAATGCTTAACAACTGGCATGGTGTGAGGCTGGACACTGAAGGACAGAGTGGATACCAACATTTGGCGAGGCCACACTAATGAACTCCAGAGGACTATCAGCTCAGACTAAGGGTAGTTACGGAGTTAGAACACAAGTTTATAACATGTTTTTCTTCTGTGCTTTAACTGGGGTATTTTTACTATTATGTTAGCTGATTAGCACGCAGAAGTGCTATCTCATCAGAAGGTTTTGAGCCCCAAGTTGTTACAATCCATCCCTCATTGTGTCTTTGGCTTTATCTCCTTGTTCCAGAATGTGATCATTTTTGAAAGCAGAATCAATTCATTTTTTTAAATGTCTGAAGCTTTTAATATCTATTTTCACAAGTCTATTATGTGGCTTAGAAATAGTGTCTCTTACTAAATTTTCTCAAAAACTGAGAGGATGATTTTGAACTCTTAAATAAATTATGAGGTCATTTGGAACTGGGGATTGGACCTTATAAAAGCAAAATGCTTCATCTCGCCTACAGTCTTCCTGCCTTCTTACCCAGATTTCAATTTGCAGAGTTTTAAGCTTCCAGCTCTCCTCCGATCCTCTGTGTTCCTTCACCCCTATTTCTCATGGAATAAAAGGTGGTTTATATAGGCTCAAGATATTTCAAAAGAACTGTTATCACATTTTTCAACAGCTCAGGTAGTAGGAATTTGCTTTTCTCATGGTGCCTTTTTTTTTTTTTTTTTGAAAGGTATATTTTTTGCCAACTGTAAATGGAACTCAAACCCCTGGGAGTTGAAGCTCATTTCTAGGTTGGGAATGTATATTACTCAAGTGCGCCTGAAACATGCAAAAATCATTTCCTCTTCAGCTCAGTCATGTCTAAGGGCCTCCAGACCTGAGCCAAAACAAGAGGATTGAGAGGGACAGAGAAATATCTTAATACTTTGTTATTATTATTCTGCCCTTTGTGTTAGTCATATGTGGTTCCACGGCCTTAGGTAATTTGCACTAACTCAGAATATATGGTATGTTTTTGATGCTTTTAATGATTTTCTTTATGAAATATATACTCCAACAAGAGAACACCTGAGATTTTTTTTCAGCTCAATTTCACACTGAAAACCTTCAGAACATATTAAAAATATCATTCTCCAATTCACCCATGGCGTTGTCAATGCTTTGCTCATTTCAAAATTTACACAACTAAATACCTTTTATTAAAACCATCTGAAAGGGAACACCATTCGCCACCCCCAAATCTGCCTCTTTGGCATAAGATTATTTTAGGCTTATTATTTTTAGGAAACAAGAGACACTGGAGAAGCTCTGGAAACTGAGTAGAAATTAATCTTTTATAAGAGACATTAACATGTATCAGGCAGATCTCTGTTTATAAAGGTGTCTCTCTTGCCCGGCTGGTGTAGCTCAGTGGATTGAGCGCGGGCTGGCAACCAGAGGGTCCCGGTTCGATTCCCAGTCGGGGCACATGCCTGGGTTGCAGGCCAGGCCCCCAGTGAGGGCCATGTGAAAGGCAACCGTACATTGCTCTTTCTCCCTCCCTTCTCCTCTCTCTGAAAGTAAATAAATTAAAAAAAAAAAAAAAAGGTGTCTCTCTCCATGTTCCCCTGAGAGCACGTTCAGTGAATCACAAGAAACGCCCCTCCGTGGAGAAGGCAGGACTCAAATCTGCATAGCAACTGCACCCTTGTTTACTGTGTCTTTCCTGCTCCCCTCCAGTGACCGCCCTCCCCCGTCTTTCTTTCATCTTTAGCTGGAGACTTTATTTAAGACCTTGGCCTGGGCCATTTCAGGGAGTCGCTGTTTTCCTGGCTCTCTTCCATGTATTCCAGAGGCAGACATGTCATTAAACTTCTGTTTGTTCCCTCCTAATAATCTGTCTTAACACAAGGGGTCTCCGGCAAGAACCGAGGAGGGTGGAAGTAAATGAATTTCCTTCCCTGCACTGGCGCTGTTTCTCTCTTGCCCTTTCCACATGCCCTCTGGGGACCGAAGCTTTTCTGTGACAGGAAACAGAGCAACAGTGAGGGACTGCCCACTAAGAGGAAAGGAAAGGGACTATCTAATCTCTGGAATTTTCCCAGGAAAAAAAAAATTGTTTCTTGAGTCATTATGGGGCTTTTATCAGAATACAACCAGGGTATTTTTAAACCTACGTGTACCTAGAGGATAGGTCAGGGAAATAAATCATGAATGTTTCATGTGTCCTTAAACAGTTCTTTTGATGTCTACTAAATTTACAATTTCTAAGGCCCACATGTAATTCCCCCTCATTATCAAGACTTTACATTGTTAGCATTTTTAACATGTGGTGTTCTAAGGTATTTTCCTCAAGAATTTATCACCTTTAGAGATACCCATTTTTATTCCTAATGTCCTTGAAAGTACGATCCTGTTCTCATACCCAGTTTTCATTATTGAATAACATGCGGACGATGGAAGCAAGTCTTCAGGTCAGGGGTCTGCGAGCAAATTCTGTTAAAGGCCAGATAATAACTACTTTCTGTTTTGTTTTGTGGGCCACAGAGTCTGGCCCTGCTGCTGCTTTTTATTAAGCCTAGAAACCTGTAAAAACTTGGTAGCTCCCACACACAGCACAGACCTCCCCTTTCTGCAAGGAAACAGGCCGCCCTCTGCCCGCCAGTGCTGGCTCGTTCAGCTCCAGGGAGCATGCGCAGAGGCGCCGGCACTGCCACCTGGACCTGGTGGCAAACCACGCTGCAACTGTGGGATGAAGCCGCAGCAGTTTCTTTTGTGTTCAGTCTTAACGATTCCACTCATTAACGAAACTGGGTGAGAGTTTTTTCTCCCACTCCCTTCTGTGAGGTTGTTTCATATATTTTTATTCCAGTGAGGTTGTTTTGACACATTCTGCTTTCTGTCCTGGGATTCTCTAACCTCCTCAATGCATTTTTAATATTATTATTTGTATCTGCTAAGGTTCATTCTTTTTTTCTTTCTTAGAAAGTTCTCTGGGTTTCGACACATGCACAGTGTCATGTATACATCATCACAAAATCCTTTCATTGCCCTATAAAAATTCCAAATTTTATCTACTCTGCCGTCTCCTCCCCAATCCCCGCATCTGAGGTACCCACTGATCTGTTTACCGTCTCTCTGGTCTTGCCTTTTCCAGAAAGTCATAAAAGTGAAACCATGTAGCCTTTTCAACTGGCGTCTTTCACTTAACAATATGCATTTAAGATTATCCACATCTGTTCATGCCTCGATCGCGCCCTCCTCCTCATTGCGGGCCAGCGTTGCACTGTATGAACACTAGACTCTGTTTATCCATTCACCTATTGAAGAATGTCTTGGTTGCTTCCAGGTCTTGGCAGTTAGAATAAAACTACTGTAAACATTTGCACTTGGCTTTGGTGTGGACCGCATTTTCACATCAGTTAAGAGCAGGCGGGTAGATAGTACGCAAAGACTGAGTTTAATACTGAATGAAACCCCGACACTGCTTTCCAATGTGCGCCATGTGGCATTCCCACCAGTCACGAGTGCAGGACCCCGTCTCTCTGCATCTCACCAGCAGTTGGTATTCTCCGAGTCAGCACCTGGGCCATTTTGATAAGTGTGTAGTGGTATCTCGCTGTTGGCATTTGCCTTTCACCAATGACAAATGATATTGGACATCCTTCCATGGATGTCCTCTCTGTAATCTGTGCGTCTTCTCTGGTTAGTAGTCTTTAGCCCATTTTTTAAAATTGGGTTACTTGCTTTTTTTTTTTTTACCATCCAGCTTTTTTACAAAATTTTTATTGATTGATATTAGAGAGGAAGAGAGAAGAGAGAGAGAGAAACATCAATTTGTTGTTCTACTTATTGATGCATTCATTGGTTCATTCTTGTATGCGCTCTGCCTGGGGATGGAACCTGCAACCACGGTGTATTGAAATGAGGCCCTAACCAACTGAGCTACCTGGTCAGGGCGATCACTGAGCTTTGGTATTATTTGTATCTTTCTGGAGCAAGTACTTTGTGTTTTGACAGTACTCTCCCAGTCTGTGGGATGTCTTTTCATTCTCTTAAATGGATTTGTTAAGTGAATAGAGTTTTTTAACTTTAAAACTTCCTGATTAAGCATTTTTTCTTTGATGTAGCATGTTTTTGTGTTGTATCTAAAGAGATCATCCATCCCAAAGTCACGTAGATTTTCTCCTGTGTTTTTTGTCCTCAAACTTTTATCATTTTACATATTACATTTAGATTTTGATCTGTTTTGAGTTAACTTATCATGAAAGGTATGAGTCCTGTGTCTAGGTTTATTTTTATTTTTTTTTTTGCATATGGGCATCAAATTGTTCCAGCACTATTTGTTGAAAAGATCCTTTCCCCATTGAATGCCCTTTATTGAAAGTCAGTTGACTACATTTTTGTGGCTATAGTTCCGGGCTCTCTGTTCTGTCTCATTGATCTGTGTGCCATTCTGCAGCGACCCCATGCTGTGTCATTTCTGTAGCTTTATGTAAGTCCCAAAATCAGGTAGCATGAGTCCTCCAACTTTGTTCACCGATAGCATTTCATCGGCAAGTTCAGGTTTTTGGCTTTTCACAGACAGTTTAGAACTGGGTCATCAATATCCACAAAATAGTTTACAATATCAACAAAATAGGGAGTTCAGTAAGGTTGAGCCATAGTTTCCTTTTTTATAAGGATGTAATAAATCCTTTCTGGAATTTATTGCCTAAAGTAAAGTTTGCTTTTCTCCAGGACATGGGGTATCTTTCAGTGGAATCCATCTAAGCTAGGGTCATTCTTTTTTTAATAGTGACATCAAGGAAGTAAAGAAATAAATCATGTTAGAAATCGCTGTGGTTATTTAATGCATTACTTTTTGTATTGTTGTCAAAGAGCTTTTTATTTTAACACCCAAACCTGCATACAGGCTATATGCATTATTCATATATATTCTAGCCCTGTTAGTGGTAGGTACGATATAAATTATAATTAAAATTAGAAATCTTGAATAAATATGCACAAATAGAACAATGTAGATATTTAAATCAAAATATCAATATTATTACATTTTGTTTACTGAAATTTTAATAGTTTTTCTCAAATTGTTCTCTATGTCAAATATAATAATTATTTTTTCATATATGTTGTTTTACTTTTGTTTCAAGTGATTCATTAACAGACTGAGAGAATATTTTAGATGTAAATGCAAAGTCCCTTTTACCCACCAAAGAGGAGATAATTTGTAATGGTGTTTTGGGTTAGTGGAAATTAAAAAATTCTTGTTAGAGATAGAATTCAAATTTATAATCTTAGTAAATCATATTTGGAAATGCATTGGCATTATCAGAAAAAATACAGTGGGGGTTGATTTTACTTAGATTGTTTTGTTAGTAGTGAACATTTCAGAACACAGAATTTGAAGGTATATTAAAAATGCTGTACAATAATATAATTTCCTCATTCTGTGCAAAATCTACACAGTAGTTCATCTTATAGCTCAATTTCAGAGAGAAGAAATGCTTTATTTTAAACGGTTAAGCTACTTACTCCGGTTTACCTTTTGTAGTTCATGGACAATGGAGTTAATATGAGGCTGGCTCTTCCCTTTGTAGATAAATGGCACTTTTCATCAGTTCCCTAGGGTGAGAACAAACAACTACTTTAGAAAACAAAGGTGCTGAAGAACCACCAGGTATGTAAAAGAGGAATAGAACCGAGACTAGGACCAGCAATCTTGCAAAGTTTCCGTGTTCCTAAAGTACACTACATTTTTTTCCTTATTCAAACTGTATTTTAAGCCCTACTAAAAAACTAAATTAATATTTCCAGAAATAAATTATCTCTAGAAACTATTTGTAAATTCAAAATATCACCCACACAGTATCTATAGAGATTTCCCCTCATTATATTTAGTTAGTATTAAGGACCTCTATTTATGTTAAAAATCCAGTGGTCATTCTAAATTAACTGGAAAGATATAGTAAAATGTACACTAGTACAATGGAAAAATATAAAAATGGGAAGAATGAAAGGAAAGAAAAAATACTATCTATATTACCCTATCTATATAATCTATATCTATAGATTATATCTATAATATCTACAGATATTTTCTATACATAGAAATATAATATCTATCTATAGTATAATATTTTAGGGGTACATACCTGAATACATTAAGATACATGAATATAGAGAAAGAAAGCATGAGTATTTTAAATGACCATATTCCTAAAAAGGTAATTGTTAGAAGTTATACAATAATAATTTTAGTTTAGTAGTCTTGTACTTCAAAACAAAATTAGTATTTTAAGTTTCTGATATTGGTATTTAAGTTCTGACAAAGGATAGCTCCCTTTGTCAAGCTATCCTTTTATAAATTAGTATAACAGTAATACTCTTTCGAGAGCCTATTCTAGAAACCAAATTCAAGCATGAAACCAGATATTAGTAATCATGTTCTGTACATAATAACTTAAAACCTAAAAGTATCAATTTTAGCTGGTCTATTGCTATCTTAAAACCAACCTTCAGTCTACTGAAATTATTGTAATTAATGTATTCAAATATTTGTAAAATATATGCATATCGCAGTATGGTGACTTTTGAAATAATTTGAACTGTCTGAGACTAGTTAACCTGATTCCTAGTTTACTTATATATTTTAAACAAAATGGAAAAGATGCCTTCTTATCGAGACGGCGTGGACGAAATAGTTGCATGTGACGATATGAATCAGGTCTCCGGCTCAGCGATTTCCAACCCATGCGCTGCAAGAATTCTTAAAAGCTGCAGGACCTGTCAGTCAGGGTCACTGACCCCTTTTCCCTTGGGCTGTCAAATAAAAGAATGACAACACCCAACACAACAATAGCTGCCTAGTGGGAATGAGTCAGATCAGAAAAAACATGTGTTTTTTGATGTGTTGAGAATTTTAGTAATGAGTTTACATGTGCCATGAGATCAAAAAGGTTGACAATTGCTGCTTTAAAACTCCGCTCCTGGTCATGAAATAGGACACTCACGTGATTCTGGTGTACTTTCTGGTTGGGTAAGCAGAACGATAACTTGCAGTTTTAATAACCTGTCTTTTTGCTGTAACTTGGCTAGGCCCGCACTTATTGTCAGTTATGGTAGAAAGTCAGATAGAGCTGATTCCAACAAAATATCATCTGAACATAAAATCCAAAGAAAAATAGACCAGCTAATCCCCCTGGTCCATTGCCACCACCATACTCACGTCCTTCACAAACAAGGACTGTTGACGGGCCCATTGCTTCTGAGGCTACGGCATCAGAAACAAAAGTTCCGCCATTGCTCATTCCTGGCCATGACCTAGTTAAGAATGAAATGCTATTCACACACACACACACACACACACACACACACACACACACACACACACAGCCCGAGGTCAGTAATATGGATTAAGGCATTTCTCTGTCCACGTACTAATAAACAGTACAGATTTCATTGTATCACTGTGCTCTATGTCTAGTTGAATATATTTTTTTTATTTTCAGTCATAGAAAGAATTTAAATTTTAAGTAAATTTTACATACTTTGGCTGAAACCTGCTTTCCTATCTTTATTTACCAAGAGAATAAGCTAGAGGGCTGGCAGATGAAAGAATATTTTTTCATCTATTATATGCCTGTGACTCTGAGGAAATAATTACCTACTTAAACAGGACCATTTATACTTTTTTAACCGATGACTTTGAAAACTCTTCTTTCTTTGTGTTCATTGTTGCTGGAGCTTGGTGCTATTTGTTCATAGGACAGTGTTTAATTCACGAATATTGTGGAGTAAAATAAAACAATAATTTACAGGAAAGTGCTAGCACAGCTGCAAAATGCCATTATTATTCTCCTGTGCAAAACCGTATTTTCCTATTTCCAACTCACGCGGGGTTATTGTTGCATCTGAAATGCTGGTCAATCATGTCATAGCACATGGCTACACAGTGTAGGCTCCGTAATGGAGCTCCCCGTGGGGCCCTCCTCATCACTGTGAAACAGCGTGCTTGACAATAGACCTCACACCTGGAAAGAATCAAAATAGCCAGACGCGAATAACAAGGAACAAACAAACAAACAAACAGGATGCTGACTTTCCTTATCCTGATAGCCAGAAACATTATTCCTGATGGAAAATAAGAGGCAATATCATTGGCTAATCATGTCATAAAATCATCACACATTAAAATGAAAACCCTGTGTTTCTCCGAATTCCAGCTCTTACCCAACACGAAAACTTACTAGTGATGGTGAGGCATCACCCGCCAGCCTTCCGGCTGCAGCCTGGGAAGGCCCCGTGTTCAGTGACAAGATGAAACGTTTATGGCGAGAGCTGGCACAGGGAAGCCACTCAATTTGGAAGTGTTTTGTTTATATGACTCGGGAAGTATGTAGCTACAAATGCTACCTGATGAACGTCCATTCCACTGACAGAGGTATCCCATCAATTAATAAACTTCACATTTATTTCTAATAGCCGGTCTGGATTGGACAGGAACAGCTTCCTAAAAGCACTTACATATGAGAACTAAGTGCAGAGCGGTCTTTGCAGCCACACTCCGGCCAGTTCCAAGACACCTGCTTAGGGGGCAAATGGCCACAGGCCATGGACAAATTGGAAGATTCCGGTGGCTTTTGGTAGACCCACGGCTAACTCTTCCTGGCCCACATCTTTAAGGTTAATTATCTATCATAATGATGGTTAACTTAAAATAAAATAAAACAGGAAGAAAGCAGAAGGGGACAAGACAGGACTGATGTCACATATCTGCAGGCATACATCCCAAATGTGTCACTGCCCAGATAAAAGTCTTCTGTGGTGGTGTCGCATAGGGACACGTGGGTGTCTGAGATGAGAGCACCCAGAGCCTCGGTGACTGTGCCACAGTGAGCCTGGATTAAAGCTCAGTGGAACCGGGAGTCCTTTAAGAAGTTTCCAGGAGGGAAGTGATGTCATTCATTGTGCATTTTTAAAGAATCATGATGTGGACTAGGGTTGTCATGTGGCAAGAGAGAAAACAAAGTGTAGTTTATCTTAATAAACTACATGATAACTGCATGTTTTTTGACGCTCGCCTATGTTACTAGGAATGAAACAAAGCAGACAATGTTATAAATATTTATAAAGTAAACTTGGCAAGGTTGAGCAATACATTTGGATGTGCTTAGAGAGATGAAATCAAGACAGACTCCCAGGCTTTTGACCTACACAATAAATTAAAAATGAGAAGCAACCATACTGGTGTTCCCTGCGTCGGGACACGGTGCTGAAAACAGATGCATCGGGGATGTGTTCCCTTTGCAAGGTGCATCCGATATGCACAGGGAAAGGGGAGGACCCCGGGGAGTGTCAGTCTGGAACTCAGACAAGTCAGACCTAAAGCACCTTCCTCAATCTGCACGGCATGTTTTAAACATGAGGCTGGATGTGATCGCACAGGACGAAATCAGAAGCCAGGGAGGGGTCTGCAATGGACCTCTGAGGGCCTCTGGTACTTCAGGTCTGTGCCGGGAAGACAGAACATGGACAAAATGCTCTGGACTTCTTAATCTTGCAGTAACTCAGGTTCACAGGAAAACTGAGGGGAAGGGACAGAGGATTCTCACATGTTCTCTGCCGCCACACATTCACCATCCCCGTGGGACCCCAGGCCCCACCAGAGCGGCGCCCTTGTTGCATCAGTGAACCTCTGTTGACACATCAGAATCACCCGAGGGTCCTGGACAACCACGCCTTGTGCTTCACTCTTCGTATAAATTCCTCGGGTTTGGACAAGTGCATGATAACATCCTCTGTGCTTTACCTAGTCACTTCCCGCCCCGCCGCTGATCGTTCTTATTGTCTCTACATTCGCCTTTTCTAGAATACCACAAGGCTGGAGTCATACAGTACGTGTCCTTGTTAGATTGGCTTCTTTTGTTAATAATAGGCACATGATGTTCCTCTGTGGCTTTTCACGGCTTGATAGTTCTTTTTTCTCTTCAACGCTGAATGATATTCCATTGTCTGGACCTACCACACTTCATTTGCTAATCACCTGCTGAAGGATTACCTTGGTTGCTTCAAAGTTTGGACGATCATGCAGAACGGTACTATAAATATCCATGTGCAGGTTTTTGCGTGGGCCTAAGTTTCAGCTCCTGCAGGTAAACATATGGCAAGAGTCTATTTAGTTCTGTAAGAAATTGCCAAACTCCAAATGCTTTTCCATGTCGCACTCCCACCAGCAACGCATGCGGGTTCCTGTGCTCCACATTCTCGTTACGACTTGGCGTTGTCAGTGTCCTGCGTGTTGCGTGTTCTAATCTCTGTGCTGTGGTACACTTTTTAATATCGTGTGCTGATACAACCCACCAGGAGAGTTTTATCAACTTATATTCCCTCCAGAAGAAGACATGGCCTGTATATTTATGAAACAGAAGTTCAAAAATGAAAAACATGTTTTATATTAACTCAAGTATCTTTGAATACTAATGAGTTCAACTAAGTTCCGATTTACATGTTAAATGATGTCAGTCTCTAACTACCACTCCTTTTTACCTCGTACAGACCAATCACCTGTGTAACTGCACTGGTCAGTGTTCTCCAGAGAAAAAGAGCAGACAGAACACACACACACACAGATTTATTTTAAGTAATTGGCTTGTGAAGTTATGGAGACTGGCGAGTCCAAAATCCGAAATTCCCAGTTACAGCCTGAAGGGTGTGTGATTGCAGAATCCAGTCTTGCTTGGGTTTTTGTTCTGTCCAGGCCTTCACCTGGCTGGGTAAGGCCCACCCACATTGCATTCGTCCGTCTGCTTTACTCAAAGGTCACCCCTTTCGATGTTAATCTGCCCAGAACTCGCTCACAGAAACATCCACACAAGTGTCTGACCACCATCTGTGCTGCGTGACATCACGGCCCAGACAGGTCGGCACATGGAACTCACCATCGCGACCGCACAGCGGATTGTCAGCATTGCACTTCATTTCACTGTTGGCATCACCAGTTCCCTTGGCATCTGGAGTTGTTTAAAAAACAAACCGATGAGTGCTAACGTTCAATCATTAAGTAACAAAATGCATTTTTGCATGAGATGTAAGGCTTGCTTTTGTTTGAGACCCGCAACCAGCACTGCCGTGTCTGATTCTATCACCGCACACCAACCGGAACCAAAACCCAACTTATGAAACATGGTTCAGGAAGTCTGTATCTTTGGAAAATTTTGAACATGAAATGCATTTTGATCTGCACCGATTTTTTTCCCCATTTTCCATTTCAAAAGTTTCAGGAGCCTTTTCATGTTTCATCCCCAAACTAGGCAGCCTGAGATAGGTTTCATTTTAGAATTGTGGGGCTCTTTGAATCCCATTATTCAAAGTAAAATGGAATGAATTGAGAGTTATCAAGCAACACAAAGTGAAAAAAGGATTTCAAAGGGAAACCTATGATGACTTTTTTTTCCAAAGTTTATTCAGAAAAGGCCCAAATGTCAAAGCCCTCCCACGTTTAGGACCCGATCCTCTGAATTTGAGCCTTTGGCTGTGGAGGGCTGACCAGCGGGGAGGGCTGACCAGCGGGTAGGGCTGACCAGCGGAGTGTCCTGAGCAGGCCTGCATTCTGTAAGTGCTACTAAATGCTTTATCTCAGATTCACTTCTGTATTTTATAAAAATGCATCTGTTATGACAGGTAACCAAAAAAAGAAAAAAAACTCAATAAACTCAACTACATTAAGATATTAATCAACAATAATGTGTCATTTGTAGATATTCACTTTTAACAGTGAAAACACCTTGATATGAAGCAATGCTTTTCAAATAAAAGTACAATATATGTCAGGCTGATCAAGGGAGGAATTTGTACCCTTTGCTAATAGACAACAGGTAATAGAGCTCTTAACTACAAAACAGAGCAATCAAATGCAAAATATATAAAAAAGGAAAAGACACAACTCTTTGGGTACGTAGGCCACAGCCTCATAGACTCTACGATGAGGATCAGACAGCCCAGGCTTGTGCAATGGCCCGTTGGGGACAGGCATGGACATGAAACAATTTGCCTGGGGAGAGATCTTTCTGGGGGAGCCTTGTTACATGTCACTTACGGGAAAAGACGGGAGAAACAAGGGGGTGGGGAAGGAGGGTATTTTGCACCAGATTTAGTGTTGGATATGGGGCAGCTAGAGAGAATGGAATGAGCTCTATCGATGTGAGTTTCTGTGGAACTCAAAAACACAAGACGTTGAGCATCTTTTCATATACCAGCTGGCTATGGTATGTCTTTTTTTTGAGAAATGTCTACTGAGTTCTTGGCCAATGAGTATATGAAAAGTTGCTCAATTTCACTGGTCATCAGGGAAACGCAAATCAGAACCACAGTGAGACATCACCTCACACCTGTTAGGATAGCTATTACTTAAAAGACAAAAGGTAGCAAGTGCTGGTGAGGGTGGGGAGAAAAGGAAACCCTGGTGCTCTGTTGGGGGAAATGTAAATCCGTGCAGCCACTGTGGGAAACAGCATGGCGTTTCTTCGAAAAGTTAAATATGGAACTACCACGTGATCCAGCAATCCCGCTTCTGTCTGTATCCAAAGGAATTAAGATGAGGGTCTCGAAGAGCGGCTGCTCCCCTATGGTCACTGTAGCATAATAATATTCAAAAATTATTATGAAAGGTTTTCGTTCCTTAAAACTCTATAGCCCATCTGATTACAGTCTGTCTGCATATATTTTCATTGTAGTCTGTGTTCCCCCAGCATATGCATGTAATTGCCTTTTATCGCTACATAAAACGTGTTTTCCATGAAGACACTTAGAATCTTCCAATGTGATTGACAATAAAACTGACATCAAATAAAATTCTTATGAGTTTTACACTATTTTGTCTTTTCTTCCTCCTTTTCAGTACCTGTGGAAGTGCACTCTTTGCCTAATTATGAAGAACCCAGACTGACCTGCAATCGCATTTGCTATTGGTCACTCACTAGACATGTAATTCAAGGTGAAACCCTTACCTCAGCCTGGACTCTCCATATGTAACAAGAGTTATGGTGACAAGCAAATGGGGACAAGCATATAAAGCATTAGAAGAGGATCTAGCAAACTCTATTTAGGTACTTTTGTGCAGGATAAAAATTTCTTCATCAGAAAAGAAGCCTATAAATTCTGATGTGTGCTGTGTCCAACACATTGCTATCATTTATTAATGTGATATTATCATAACCTCTTGTATTAGTATAATATGTTTCAGTGTCAGCCACTGTATTATTGTTATATAAGGTAGAGCAATAAACTTACGTAACCAGAGCTTCAAATATCTTCAATAATAACACATTTCCTCTTCACTGAAATCAAAATATCCAGAGCTCCTCGGCCATCAATGCTAAAATTAGAGTCTGCTTTATTTTTCCATTATTTTACAAACAATGTCTAACGACAACATACTGTCTTTTCTTACAGGATATATTCCTTTGTAGATAATCAGTGAATTTCAATGAGAATTTTAATAAGTCCTAAGTCTTGTATTAGATTTGCTTGGCCGGGTGTTTATTGCGCCCCTTGAGAGGTCTGGAAGCGAATAGCTTCTTGTTTACTGGACTTCAGAGTTTCAGGCATATTGCGAATTTGATTCATGACTGCGGTTTGCATGGGCAGTGCTTTTATGTTAATATCATCTAGCCCTTCTGTAGACAGTTTCTAATTTACCCTAATCAGCTTGGGATCTGATAGAGGCCAATAATTTCTTGCATTCTCGATTTGGTAGGAAAAAAAGATGTGATGGAAATAATTATGCAATACCACATTGAGAAAATTGCACTCATATAGCTTTATAAAGGCATGCTACTTTGAATTTTAGTATTTGCATTGTTCTGTAATTCAGAGTCTTATAGTAAATATGATTTATCATATATTATAACATTATTAAAGGGATAGCAACAAATTCCCCCGTTAAAATTGTGCTAGATAAATGTAGAAAGACCATAATTTCTCTGTGAGAAATATGGGCCTGCTAACATGGCAACATGAGAAGAAGCAAAATACTTCAATGCTCACATAGAAATGGAAGCTAATTTTTATTTGCATAAATTTTTAAATGCATGTTATTTATAGAGGCCTAACCACTGATAAATGAAGATAAACAAGTTAATCATCAGCGGGTTTACTTTTATGTTGTAAAAGAGAAATATGTGAAGCTGTAGGAAAATTCAACCACAAAGAACAATGCGTTTTTAAAGGTCGATGAAGCAAACAACGGAAAAATCAAGAGACAAAATAAAACAAAACCAAGTTAAAGAAATTAAGTTGTACTTTATTTCTTTGTTTAAAGGGTTATGTGAACCAAATACAGCTTTGTGGTATCTCGGGGGCAGAAATTCACTCTCTGTGTAATAGGTCTAAATCGAAAAGAAGTTGTTTTGTACTAAGATGAACCAGACTTTCTAAGTTGTCTACTTCTGCTGGTCTTTTGCTGACCTTAGAACAAAGTTGAAAAAAAACTAGAGCTTTGGCCAAGAATATGAGAAATATGGTCAATATCACTAAGTCATGATGTTTTCGGATTCTATTTCTTTTGGTATCTATCTGTGCATTTCCTTCTTCCCGCCGCCCTCTACGCCCCTCCCCTCTCCTCCCACAACCCCTGCACTGTCGTCTGACCTTGATTTGATTCAAGAACTCCGCAGGCCTTCATTGTCCATCCTAATAAAGACATTCTGTTGAGGTTGATGTGGAGACTTAAGTAAAAATAATATTGCCATTCTTTTTGTAAAGTTAGTAACTGGAAGAGGGAAAGCAGATAATGCAAAAAGCATGATGAATGTGATAAAAGGCGCTTTCAGCCCGGTATGCTGTTGGCAGCCAGGCTGCCTGTCGGGGATGTCGACCCGTGTGCAGAAGAAGCAGGGCGCTGACTCAGGACCTCGTTGTAGGACATGGCAAACAACGCCCAGCCCATCAGGAAATCGGTGCTTCAGGGAACCCTCGGCCCTAGTTACTATATGGGGGATGAGTGCGTGTCCTGGAAACGGCAGGCCTTTTTTCTCTTTCCGCTAAAATAAGAGAAAACATAATAACAGACATTAAGAGGTGAACCACATCAGGAACCGTAGACGTGTCTCAAGAAAGCCGACATATTGGCACAAGCAAGTTATTTCATCAGCAACGGGATTGGTCTTTATTCTCTTTAGTCACTGAAAAAATAAATAAGATCTTCCACCATGCCTGTGAGAAGAAAAAGCAGCATTACTTGTTTATACACATTACATTAGAAAGGGCGTAACATTTATATCCTAAATCAGACACTCTGTATCCAGAATCCAGAGGTCATCAAGAAAAGCATATGTGCACCATCATGCCATGTGCTCTTTTTGCTCCCGATTGGAGTGACACAGCCACAAAAGCTGCCTTGCCTTTATACGCACAGGGACATGGAAAATGCACTGTGACTTCATCCCTTTCATATCTTCTCAAGCCCAAGAAGGACTTGTTGACTCTGTCAGGACGACGTCTGCAATCTGCGACACAGTCACAATCATCCTTTTCAGGCTCACCCCGGCCCCTCTGCCTCCAGATGCAGCCAACCCATCAGAAAACGTTGTTTTTCCCAGACAACGAGGCACGCTCTCGCAGCGGGGAGGGCTGGGGTGGCCCCTGCGTTTCCTCATCCCGTGGCATTTTCTCCATCTTTTTAGGCTGCCTAATCCACTCTTAAGGGTTTCTGTTAAGTTTATCCTAGTCCTTACCATTCCAGAGAAAATGGCTTTTTTCTCCATTATCTCTGTGTGTGTTTTCTGCATCAGACTTGGGGCACTTCCTCCAGTGGGGTGCAGTCCAAGAGGGGCAGGCCGAGGCCCGCGGCAGGTGTCGCCTCTCCAGGGGCCTGGCAGCAGTGCAGCAGACATCCTCAGCTCTCCTCTCCCCCCCTCTCTTTCTCAGGATCCGTATGGTGTTTGTCTGTAAGTCCTTCTGTGTCTTGTGTGTGTGTGTGTGTGTGTGTGTGTGTTCTTTCTGAAGACGAGTTTTCTGTAGATCTCTGAGCACATAACCAAGCGCAGCCCTCCCAGACATTTGAAAACTTCTACTTTATGAGCCCATCACAGAGCCATGAAAGTCCGTGTCCGGATACACACTTCACAAGAGCGAGAATCCAGCCCTGACCGTGAGGCAGGGTCCAGCGCCCCCACTGGTCAAAAAAGCTTTGACCGGTTGGTATGGATTTCAGCGCATGCTTAACTACATTTTTTGAATTGCACTTCTAAAAAAAAGTATGTTTGGAAAAGTGCATTGAAAATTTCCAGTACACTTTCTAAGTGTTACTATTATAGCTCTTAACCCATTATATTTAAATAAAGTATTTCCCCTGACAAACTCTTAGCTCTGCGAAAGTGTGGATCATAGCTTATTCTTTCTTTGCCCAGAGCAAGCTTGTAGTCAGTTACCAAGAAATGTTCAATGAATTAGAATGAATGCAATGTGTTGTCCCTGAAGATTATGTCAACCGAGGGAACATCATGAGAACTTGCTAGACGTGTTTTGCAAAGTGGATCTGTGACTTTTACTTGTAGCTCAAGCATCTGAATAAATACACATTTTGAAAAATACACTAAGGCTTGGGTAAACTATATAAGGCAATGAGGGAAGCCAAGGCTAGACTCCAGGATGTAAAATTTCAACACTCAAAAAGTCACTCAGATTTCATTTACACTAAAGAAAGCAATAGATATATTAAAACATAACTGATTACTTGTGTTTCGGTTACCACTGCATTAACAGGTGACCCCAAACTTAGTGACTTAAAAGAACAGCCATTTTATTTTCTGACGGTTCCTTGGATCAGCAGTTTGGACTGGGCATGGCTCTCAGCTTCATTTGACCCTGGGCCCCGCCTGGATGGTCCAACTGGCTGGGAGCTCTTGCACGCCCCCGACTGGGGGTCCAAACCCACAACCCAGGCATGTGCCCTGACCGGGTCTTGAACTGGTGACCTTTTGGTTTGCAGGCCAGCACTCAATCCACTGTGCCACACCAGCCAGGCTGGGCTCCTATTTCTGAGGACTTGATTGAGCTGTCCATTGGATTTCTGTTTTGCTCTGTATACAGTCTCTCCACATGGAAACCTGGGCTTCCTCACAGCATGGCGATCTCAGGTATCTGGATTTTTTGTTACATCATAGCTGTCTTCCCTTCGGAGGGAGGCAGCTAGGCCTCTTAATGAATGAGGGCCTCACAGATCCGCATTGCCAATGGGCTGTGTTGGTTGAGGCGAGTCAGAAGGCCAGTCCAGGCCCAAGGGGTAGACTCCACCTCTTGCTGTGTGTAGCTGCATCCTAGTCAAGAAGGGAAGAAACGGTTAGGGGCTGCCCTGCAGACATAAACTTGTGCTCATTTAGGTGCCACTTTAGTGATTGCTTTGTCCTCTAAATACATAGAAGTGTAGGTCACATCTACAGATTCTCGGTTTTCAGGGTTTGCGCAAACTCAAAGCTTATTTCTACTTTCCTCTGTATTTAAATGCCATTGAAAATTATTGGCTTCTTTTCACCTGCCCAGCACGCGCACCAGGATTGGTGCACAGGGATGAAAGTCAGCACCCAGCCCGATGCTGTGGGAGCGCCTGGCTGTTCTCAGACTGCTTCTCAGACACAGTTTCTCTCAGACTGTTTCTCAAGTATTACCAGGGCGAGGGCAAGGTTTTAAATGGTTTCTGTTACCTGGTCTGCAGAAAATGCCATTCCAAGGTCACACAGATTGATCTTACTCGAGGGAAGTTAGCAGAGAAAGTCCCAAGTAGCAGTGCTGGACCTGGATGCATGCCTTCGTGTGCTGAGCTCTGAAATGGGAGCAGCGTGACACAGATTCTAGGTCTCACTGACCAGTGAGAATGAGGGACACCGCAGACAAATGCTACTCTAATCACATTGTTCAACCCCTACGCAGGGATCAGATGGGGGTCTATCAAAGAAAGCAGCAAGGAGGGACGGGCAGCTGTTTATCATGAAATAGAATGTCCTCAGTCATCTCACGCACAGTTAGAAACTGAGAAGACGTATGATGTTCACTCACATCCCGTTCGCCGGGACTCTGCGGCACAACTGACTACCCCCAAGTAAAGGTCTCTGGGAAGTTGGTGTTATTTTGTTAGGACTATCACCACCCTAACTGATCATTTAAGAAAAGAAGGAGTCTCTCTTTTTCTTTCTCTCTCATTTCCTTCCTTCCTTCCTTCCTTCCTTCCTTCCTTCCTTCCTTCCTTCCTTCCTTCTTCCCTTCCTTCCATCCTTTCTTCTTTCCATTTTTTCTTCCTTTCTTCTTGAAAAGAAAGAAAGGAGAAAGTGGATCTGGTGTATTCAGTTAGCGGCAATACTTACCTATTGCAATACCTAACACCCGAGTATACGTGGTGCTGAGGGCCGCCTGGCCATTGCTTTCCTGCACCCATCTCCACGCACACCTATGGTTTTCCCACAGCAGGAACTGATCGGAGTGTCCTCACAGCTGCATTGAGCAAGGGGCACAAGTTATTGCCACTGTGGCACTTACATTATAGTGACAAGGGAGAGAGACAATAAATGCATAAGCAAAAATACATGTATTGTGACTCAGATAGTGGTGAGTGGTATGAAAATAAAGCTGGGTAATAAGCCACAGAGCCTGTCTTGGTGGCATGGTTAGTCTCAATGGCCCTGGCTGGAAGGCCTTTCTGGGGCTGAGATGATGTGGTATATGAGAAGGAGCCAGGCATGGCAGAAATCAGGACAGAAGCATTCGGGCATTGCGAAGAGTTAGTGACAAAAGTCCCACCTTTTACTGTGTGGGAGCAAGTCACAGGATATACTGATTCAGGGATTATATGAGATCCAAACTATATTCCCACCCAGGCATTGTGGCTACCTGCCAGCCATGGGAAGGACTTTGAACATCATTATAAAGCGCTAGGCACCTGTGGAGCACTTAAAAGAGAGACGTAATATGATGTGATTTTTATGGGTAGAAACTAGGTCATTGATGGGAATCAGTCAAATCCGATTTACATGGTTAACACAGGCTTACTGTGCAAGTAAGAATTACAGTTTTCCTCCGGTGAATGTTTCAGACGTGCTAATAAAGGCAAACGAAAAGCACGCACCACACACTGACCCTGTTTTCCACCCAGTTTGGAAGTACTATCAAAACTGATTGGTTAATGACTGTTCTGTAACCTTGAGATCTGCTGAAAGTGGCCACAAAACCAAGTATCAAGAGCAGCATAATGAAGTCGCCCTGACAGGCATTCCGTGGGAAGGATGGGGGAGCACGCTGTCCACCTCCTCTTCTGCGACTGTCCTGAGTCTGGCAGCTCACAGACCGCCTTTCCAGATTTCCTGGGCAGCAGTGTCAGCTGCACTGACCCCTGGATGAGAAGGAAGAAGCCGCCTGGCCCCACGGATGGCTTCAGCGTCCTCACGAGTGCAGGAGAGCAGACACGAGAGCAGGACCATGGAGCTGCTGCGTCCACAGGGGACTCAGCCGCCAGGGTGGCAGTTACAGCAGAGACGGTAACAAAGATGCAGATTCGCTGAGGCTGGAAACAAGCTTCCTCCTTTAGTGAAGGGGCTGAGGGAGGGCAGTGCCTGGCCATGGCATGCTGTCCCCTGTCCCGTTCCGGTTGTCCTGTCTCTCGGTGCATTTGAGAGCATCCTTCTCTGTGTCACTCAGCATCACCAGCTTCCCTAACAGGATATGTCTTCGGCCCTGGCCTTAGGTCAGAGTGCACCGCTACTTTCAGAGTGTATTGCTGCTTTCGAGATAATATCGAATTAATTTATTTAAGTGTGTGAAAAGGCGACCACAAAATAAGATGCTCTCTAGACAGTGGAGCTGTATGTAACGATCTGTGTATGAAAGCCCCAGGCGATTGTGTCTTTATATGTGACTTTATTTTTGGTTTGGTGGCCTGCCAGCACACATAGAGAAGCAGAAAGCCATTAAAAGTAGAATAAAAACAAACTAATAATCATCCAAACAAAAGGACACAAATTACAGTGTGTTCAATAAGCAGATCCAAACATGTATGAATCATAATGGAATGCACGAAATGAAATGGGCTGCAGTGAGGTGTAATATCCCTGATTCACTCCAGCTCAGGTTTTTTCTAAATTTATATATGAACTAACAAATTATGATAGTTCCTACTAAATGGAAAATGATGAGAAAAGGCTAAATTTAATAAGCAGAACACTCTGATTTTATACATTTAGCAGCAAGTAATACATAAGAAATCAACCTTCGTGTAAGCCAAAAGATAGAAACCATATGTCTATATATGATATATTGGAATGTATATCATTGTTAATCAGCTGTATCTCACCTGAGGAGAGTGGCATTTTCTAGATTTTCTTTTTTCCCCATAGCTAGAAAACAATTTTTCTACCAGGCAACACAGTTATTCTACTTTTAATTAGGATCTTTTATAAATCATATAAATTAGAACTTAATCTTTTTCAACATTAAAACAACCCAAAATAGGATGTTCGTGGAAATAATTTGTTATTTTTTATGGTAGTAGGAACAATATATTACATAGAATACAGAGCCTCTTCTAAGATTTCTACTGTAATAATAATTTGAATGTATGCTAAATATAGGGTTGTTGTAAATTTTTTAAAGTAGAGATGTCCTGTTTTTCTTTTATCTCAGTGAAACTTACCATGAGAATTAGGACAATTGCATTTTGGGTAAATATGAGGAATTATTATGTTTGTTACTGTTGGTGTGGCTGTTTCATTAATTAAGGCCAATTTGGGGGCATTTCTTTCTGCCATTTCTGCCAAGCCCAGCCCTTGCTAGAGATACGGGGTGAGTTTGGTGACAGGGATCCGATCCCAAGTGTGTCTGCCACTGTTTCCCTGGGACCTGATGGAGAAGTGCCAGCTGAGATATAGATCAGGTTGGACACAAAAGCTTAATTTTTCTAGATGTCCATCTGCATAAAAAGGACCCTGTTCATGATTACCACTGAAATTGAAATCCCACTTTCCTTCTTCTGAGGAGACGTTCCTTACAGTATTTGCTTTCAAGGTGAATCTCCAGGAAACTGTACGGGAAGGAACACAGCAGGGGAATTAAAATCGAGCACTCTGGGGACAGACCAGCAGGGTTCAAGTTCTGACCCAGTTGTCAATGCCAACTAATTTATCTCCCTGGGAGTGAGCTTCGTCAGCTACGGAATAGAGACGATACTGCTCGATGGTTAAGTTTATGCGGCTGCTTGGCTGGGCCACGTGGTGCCTGAATGTGTGTTCGGACATTATTGGGGTGGGGGGTGCCTGTGAGGGTGTTTGGGAGTGAGAGTCACATTGGACTCGGTGGACTGAGTGGAGCAGATGGCCCGCCCTGGAGGGGCTGCATTTGGAAGCCCTGGTGCAGGCGGCGGGCACCAAGCTGATGTTGGGTGAATATTGTTGAGGTGTGTAATCACTCTGATGACAGAAACTCCGTGCCCCCTTTTCTGACTGAGGTGGGAGAGCTATTCATCAGACAGATGTGCAGGGGGACCTTGAATGTGTCAGGTACACCTCAATGAGGAGAGAGCTGCCTAACTGCTTCTGAAGGCTGGTGACTTCAGGAAGTCTCTGGAAGGTGAGGGTAGACAATATTCACCCTTAGACTTTTTAAGGGAGACAACCCGCATTTTTATATTGGCCAACAGAGTCTTCATAATCCTCTCAGCTTGGCTTCAGACACGTTCCCTCCTGCTGGGGCCTGTCCCCTCCCCTCTCAGCCCCCCTAACCACAGGGGCCCCTTCTCTCCTGTCTTAGAGCATTTACTTTAGAAAACTTGCTGTTGGGAATCATTTCTCTTCTCCTTTAAATGTAAATCTTCTTATAAGCCTCTTGACAGTGTCTCCCCCCAGAAAGAGAGCACCCCATCTTCGGTACATGGAGGGGCAGCTACAGAGAGGACCCTTCCTCTGGCTTGGAAAGCTACCTCCGGTCACAGTCACGGTCACCGTCACGGAGACAGGAGAACATTTACGAGGATCCCGTGCACTTGCAAAATAGTGGGTCCTGACAGGGATAACACAATTTTCCACATGGAGATAAAGCCAGAAACAGCCCTGCCCCTGCCCTGTGGGTCTTATATATCATTTCTAGCTTATCCTAGTGGAAGTTTTATCGACCACAGAGAAGATATCCTAGTAGAAATGCCATTCACCACAGATAAGAGTTATCTCCCAGGGGAATCTCCGTTTCGTATCTCCTCGGATAATTCCTACACAAACAAGCAAGCAGACCACAGGAGGCAGGAACACGGTATTAATAATGAACCAGTGTGTGTGTCACTGAGTTGCTCTTCAGGTGAAGTCAGAAGGGAGCTGGTCTCCCTGTGGTTGGAGGTAGGGACCCACAGGGGTGGGCATGCACTGGGGGCTTAAGGTCTGCCTGAGCTCACAGCCCTGGAACAGGTGCACTCAGCTTTCTGATCAACCTGATGTAAATGTTCTTGTCCCTTTCTTCAGCTTTAGGTTTGTACAAGCAGGAAGGATAACTTAAAAAAAAAAAAAAAAAAGGAGAAAACACTAAGAAAGACTATTTGGTTCCCACAGCATTTTACTTTCCTTGCAGAGTTCACTCATACCCAGGTTTAATGTTATTTGGTGAATAATGCTGTGCCCAGCAGAGATCCTTGGCCATGACACAGGTCCAAGTTCAATTTCTCCGAAGGGTGCTCCATAAAACCAGAGAATCTGTACACTAATTTTCAGGGGGAAACACAATGCGGTGCACTGTTGAGTTCATCCCTGATGTACAAACTACCAAAAACAGCCAATAAATGGCATTATCTCAGAGAGGACAGATTCAAAACACTGAAATTTAGTTGCAGATGATAAATGCATAATGTCAGCAGGTGGAGATACGTATTTCTTCATTCTTATATCAAAGAAGAATTTGACATTTTAATGTGTGCAGGACCTACGGGTGTTCCCTGAACCCCAAACCTTTGTGCACCAGCATAGCTAGTGTTGTTGCTTTGATGCGCCTTCCAGATAGTTCCAAACACCAGTAAGCTCCATCTGTGATTGCCACATTCCTGTTCTAGATATGTTGATTGTAATCCATGAGGCAACTCTCACATCTTGCTGGCAAGATAAAACTTGTTGTCATTTTCCTCACTGCTGCGGCCCCTTTCGTCAAGGTGATGGTGTGTATCTCTTGGATATTACCTTTTGTCTAAATTTACACTTGACATCTCAAAGGGCAGTCCCATGGCCCTCTTTTCTGAGGATGTGGAGGATACATCTACAGATCTGTAAGTGCTGACATTAAATTCCTCCATAACCGGAGCCTTGATGTTTAAAAGAAGGCTATTGATTCCTTTCTGAGAAATAGAACATGTTCCTCAGTCCACCCTTTCAGAGGACTTTGGATAAAATGTCAAATGCTTCTCCGTTTTAGGAAATGGTGCATGTTCAGGAATCGACACGTTACCAGACATAGAATTTCAAACTTTGACAGCATTTAAAGAGTTAGGCATTATTCTGCTCATACAAACTTATATTTGTATAGCATTGTTAACCACCAACATTACTCTCTCATCACAGCTGAGATTTTTAAAAATGTCCTCCTGTGACTCAACCAAGAGGTATAGGAAGCATATTTTTTTAAATATCCAACTTTCTGCAAGTTGGCAGAAGTGAAGTGATGGGGAAGAAGGTTGACGAGAGCTGAAGTTGTCAGTCACACTCCAGAGATGCATAGTTGCTATGGTGATAGGAGCTGGCTAAATACACAGAAAGACTGACAGATGACTGGCTGCAGGAAAATCCTACTTCTAAAGCCACATCTTTTCTAAGTTGCTTTTTTTTTTTTGGATGAACAATGTCCGTTATCCCCATGAAGAGAAATACTTTAGGGTCATTTCAAAATTTGTTAGGATTTCCAAGTTATCTGTTAATTTATTTCAAATGGAAAAGTACATGATTTGTTTCAATATGACCACTTCTCAAGGGTCAGTCTGTGCTGGAATCTGAGACTCACACAGCAGTACGGGAACCTCACGGGTGGCCCAGGAAGAGGGAAAATGTGTTCTCGGAGTGTTAAGAAGGTATGACATCCCCTGGGCCTTTCTTGCCACTGATATAGAGCTTGGACTTGACTGAAGAAAGGCTTTTCACTCGCAGACACCTCGAAGCAACACAACTTCTGATACTTTTTTCTGTTTAAAAATGGAATTCTGGATTTAAAATGAAGCCGTGATTTCAAAGGTTCCATGGTGTCTTTGTGTTGCCAAGAGTGGGCATCAACGTGTCCTCTCACATGAAGGTCTGCCCTTGTTTGGTGACACAGCAATCTGTGTTCAATGTGGGCGTGAAACAGTGAGCAGGGCTGCACATGAGCCCAGACGCTCAGCAATGGGACGGCCCTGGCGGGTGGGAAGGCAGAGCCCCAGGGAGCTCTGGAGTGACCTGTGTTTCCTGCCCTTCCACCTAACGCAACTCTCTCATGTTGTCCTCATGAAAAAGCAAAGTCTGCTACGTTTAAACGCTCTGTAGGAGAGAGTATCGGGGTTACAAGAATGACAGCTTCCCTCAGTAGAATCAAGTAAAAAAGAAAGAAGCAGAGACAATAAATAATATAAAGAAGTGAGGAAAAAACCCACACATGACAGCAAAGTCCCGAGCTGCAGCCAAAGGGAAGAGGTAGGTGTCAGTGGGGCGTTACCCACTGTCTCCAGTGGGTAAATGCCACTGGGGACCATGGAGCTCCTCACGTGATGCAGGTGTGAGCATAACATACAGTTACTCAAACAGGGAAGGAGTTGTGAAATAAACATACTTTTGCCTAATAATAAAAAAGCTGCAAAAATACCCAAGTGAGAGACATAGATCTTAAAGCAAAAAGGTATTTGAACAGGTAATACCTACATACAAGCAAATCTCTAAATATAAAAAATATAAATTTATACAAATATAAACCTATGTAAAATATAAACTCTCAGTATGAAATCCTGTTTCTATTTTTTACATAACAGTTAACACTCTAGGAGCTAGCAAGCATGGTTTCCTATGTACATATATAAATATATGTGAAGTTTATAGTAATAGCAGGTGACAATTTTTGAAGAAAATAGCTTTAGATATCTTTGTAAGATTATCTTCCAAAATCTTTACTGACATCTGATACTCTAAAGTGATTATTCCAGTCGAGTGTTATGAAGTCAGGAGGTGAAATGATTTAATAGTATACACATTAATTTTAAGAATGATTAGGAAAACTTTATGCCCAAATGTGTTTCTTTTATTTTTCTTCCTTTTTAAAAAATGTAATATAAAGATTTGAATTCTTCAGGGCAGAGATTCAAAGATTAGTCGAAGACAGCCCTGGCCATCCGGAAGTGGGGACTTAGTGGTGCGTGTTCTGGGTTGTCCACGCGGGTGGAGAGGAAACATCGATGACGTTAGAACGAAGTCCTGAGAGCCACAGCGGCAGCTCCGTGTTGGGGCCGCGGAGGAAGGGGTGAATCTGACTGCGTCACAGAGGATGGGAGGGAGAGCTTCCGGTTTGACATAACAGCATTTTCACAGCTGATTTCAAATCGCAAATGGCTAAAGAGGAAACGGTGTAGGTAAGGGGGTATTTTTCAATGGTTGAAAAGCATGTATCCTAGAACTTCACTTGTTAAAAGGAACCTTGGAAAATTCAGCAAACATTTAAAAGTTTAGGAATCATTGTATGCATTTTAATTTTTTTTGTTTTCATACATTAAATTGGGATAATTCACACTCGAATATCTGAAAACTACATGCACAGCAGATTCACCATGGCCCTGGTCTCTGGGGGAGGTGCGGGAAGCCCACCAACCCCATAGCCTGCTCCTGCACCAGACAGTGTAGGACTGAGATGCTACATCCGTAGAAGCAACACCAGATCAACATCCACCCAGCCACTGTGAATGCTTGTCTCTTTGAGTTTCATGTATTCTAGTTATATCATCGTTGTCTGTTCTCTTTTAACAATTACATCCATCTCACCTCATACCGCTCAAATGTACTTCCTGTAAAGAAAGTGATTCAAAAGGCATAAGAAGTTTGTTTTTTTAACAGGTTTATTGAGATGTAATGCACATACCATGTAGTTTCCCCATGGAAAGGGGACAATACATGTTTTCAGTATGTTCTCATATATCTGCACCATCTCCCCAGTCCATTATAGACTGAATTAGCCACCTCAAGGAGAAACCGCAGGACCTTTATCTGTCCCCCAACCCCAACTTGCCATCACACCCCACCCTGAACGGCTACTGATCTGCTTTCTGTCTCTGGAGGTTTGCCTGGCCTGGGTGTTTTATGGAAGGGGAACCATACAGCGATTAGGATTATGTCCATTCCATAGATTAAAAGGCCTACGGACAAACCAAAGGGAAAGAGCTGACGTTGCTGGAGGTCACAGAACTTCCGACAGTGACGGGAGTTGAATGCGGCCCTTCCGATTCCAGATCTAGAGTGTCAGGTGCTGTGGTCGGTGCTAAACCGGGAGTGTGTGTGTCACGGTCAGGCAGGACGAGACAGGCAGGAATTGAGACCAGACGATCACACTCATCGAAGGAAAACTAGAGAATGAGCGATTCGTTTACTTGATGAGTATTCTCTTCCAGATGTCGACCCATTCGAGGAGCTTTAACTTCATTAGTTATTTATTATATATCAAAGCCCATAATAAATAATCAGCCTCTTTCTTTCAGAAATGACACTCTTCCCCAAAACCATCATAGAATACAGTGAGTGAAATCAAAGCATTGGCAACACGAGTGGTAATGTTACCCAACCCTTTCGACCAGAGCGAGCTTATCACTGCAGGCGGCACGTTGACTAGGTCCTCTTAGACGCTGGCAGTCTGCCCCACTGGGAGAACTCCTGCAGCCTGTCAGAATGTAACCCACATTGTGTGGAGCGCACTTAGAAGCTCAGGGTCCCCTTCTGGAAATTCTGTGGGATCATCTCCATTATGACAGGAAATGCAGAGTGAATGAAGCACGGTTCTATTCCTTTGTGTGTAGACAGTTAAAACACGATCCACAGCATCATCAATATCCCCAAGCAGAACAAACCCAGGAATTTCGTGGAGAGAGAAATTTTAACAACTGGGATACTCAGAAAAGGGCTGGTGAAGATGCTAGTTTTGCAGAGGATAGATGCATGCGGAGAAGCCATTCCGGAAAGAGGGTTCATTCTGTGCAGAAGGTGAGCAGTGCCGAGAGGGAGGAGGGGACAGGATCTGGCTCATGACTGGCGCTCCCAGCGCAGTCACAGATGCTGAGACCGGAAGAGCTCAAAGATGAGGTGTGGGCAGATTCTGCTTTAAAAAAAGTAGCTAATTATTTTAAGGTCACGAAGAATCATATGCAATAAAAAAGAGTTTGACTCTCAGTCTACAATCTCTTTAGCTTTATTCTACAAATGTCACCACATTTAATTGACTGAGGTTCAGACCAGATAATAATTACAGAATCCTTGTTGGTATAAATGAGCGTCCATTTAATAAGCTCACTGTCAAAGAGCGGTGAATAGGCTTTAATTGTCTTATTGGAGAATTCTGTATCGAAACAACCTGTAAAGTAGCTGGAACTCTTCTAAGCCAGAAAAATTAAGGAGTCATTTTTTGATTCATCTGAGCACCAAATGCACTGCTTTAAAACATAGCTGATTACCAATAGGTAAGAAATGCTGAAATCAATTATTGAAGTTGATTCATATAATGGAATATTATTTGTTTTTCACTTGTTCTTCATATTTTCTTAATGACCTAGTTAAGAGATATGTGCCCTTTAATTACCTTGTATTTTTTCTTTTCTCTTGTAGCTGTTGACTCTGCTTTTCAACATAAATTTTGCTACTTAATAAAATATCACAGAGGTGTGTATTTTAAAAACATACCTTTTAAAGCAATCCACACATACGATTTACAATTTCAAAGAAAGTGATCACAAAAGATAAATTACCAATATAAGTTTTATTTTTGGCACTTGAGGGGTCAACCAGAGTTCACTGCTTATATTTATTATAAAGGCATTTGCTGCATGCTATTTGCTCTTTTTATTTTTCTCTTTAATTTTTTCCTCTTGTAATACCAAGACTATTTGACACTGAAGAAGAGAATAATAAGAAAAATATTTCTTAACATCAATTTAAAAATAATGTTGTGGTAGGAAGGAGTGTTTATTTTTCTTTATAACTAGACCACTAGGGCATTTCTAGAGCAGATGGTAACAGAATCTATCATCATTAATTTCTCTACTAGAACTATGCGGGGGGTAAATTATTTTTGGATAATTTAAAATGTTTTCTTTCCCCCCCAAAATCTACATACATGCAACATGTTTGTTTATGGGGCTTTCCTGATTAAATAAATATATTTATATGCATAAAAATATATATATCCACTGAACTGGTCCTAGTTATGAAGAATAAAAGGTTATATAAGAAAGTGTAACAGCTTTATAAGGTGAAATTAAGCCTGGCAATTTATATCTTCCGGGCTTGCCTACCAGCTCTCACAAAGCAACCCAAGGATCTAAGAAGGAATGCTGTTTTTCCTTTGTCATTTATACCAACCATCAACTGAAAAAAAAAAAAACATTCTTGAAGAGATGGCAAGTGACTAAAATTAGACGAAGTTTTTACAGGTTTCAGAACTACACAAGGGACCACCCTGAAATATATTGAATATTAAGTCATAAAACCTGAAATTGTCACAGGACTCTCTGCCTGATTTTCATTGATTTTCTGATAGGTCTTGAGAGACAAAATTTTAGCAAAGGATTGTCCTTGTGTGTCTTCATTAACACAAACGCTCACATTGAATCCTAGGTAGCTAACTGAAGTCCATCAGTAGGCAAAGTTAATTGTTTTGGTAAATAACTTTTGCTAGGACAGATAGGCAGGGGGGTTGCTTACACTGCAGAACTGCTATGAATCAGCTGCTCAATTTTCTCCCATTGGGTGTCTGTTCACATCTCAGAACTACTAGACATTCATTTTCTTGGGGACACTGGTCAGGGGTTAGGAGAATGGGTCCTGGTCCTACCATCACCAATGATGGTAGGTGTGAGGTGACACAAACCATTTGTGTCTGGACAACTCACATGTTGCACCATTAGTGCAGACAACCTCCCAGCACTGCTCTGCAAACAAAGAGACACTGAATAAAGTATCTAAAAATGCTGCAATGCATAAATTCCTAATCAAATGTAAGGGATGTATAGCTAATTATTTCCATAAAATATGTAATCTCAAAACAATAAGATTGGAAAAGAACATTATTTTCAAAAACTAATTTTTAGAGTAAAACAACGCAAATGACGTCTAGAGTCATAAGGACACGGTTTGCAGACTTTTATTTGACAATATCAGCTGCCAAGGCCACTCCATTGTCAACTTCAATGGCAGAACTCCATTAAATTGCATTTGGTCTTGTTATTTGTATTCAGAGAGCAGAGGCTCCCCCCAAACCCTCACGAGTGGTTAGAACACTAGAAAAAGCGGGGTGTGATCACATCTGTTCTTGGGTTGCCCGGATTTTCAGACATGCGAAGCTCACGGGCTCCATCAGAAAGTGGCGCCCCCAGCAGCCTCACTTTGCCAAGGGACACATTTGGAACTCACAGCTATACCTGCAGAAAAGCATGAGGGCAACAGAAATCTGGGGGGAAACCTGATTATTTGGATCACCTATCTGAAGGCACTCGTGATTCTGAAAATCAGTCTTTCACAACCTAAGTGTCTGTTGAATTAAACCTGTCAAAGTGATAATGGTTGAGATGCGGTACGTGGGTAGGCATCATTGAAAATCCCAGTGCAGCACGTTTTCAGGAAAGATCATGCTGTCTTTTATACCAGAGGAATTAGTCTTTCTCCTCAGAAATTTTCTAAACACGATTCAGCAGCTTCCTCACTTCACACCAATTTGAAAGCAACAAGCAAGACCCTGGCTCGTGTTTGACCATGAAGGTAGGGCATGACTACCTCTTTTTGGATAGATGTGGGTTTTTGTATTTCAAACCTTTGCTTTTTGTTAGGATGGAATCCGAGCGACTTTTCTGTAGCTTCTTCAGCTAAAGAGACTCTGTTTCTCCTTGTTCCACTGTGGTGGGGTGTGTTTGCCTGCAACGTGCTCTTCTGTTTTTCTGAGTAAAAGACCTTCGTGGGCCTGGGGGTGCCTGACCCTCTGCAGAGTCGAAGGCTCTTTCCCCTCCTGCATCCCAGAAGCTCGGGTATTTGCCCGGGCTCTGGCAGAAGGTGCGCCTGCGCAGCATGCAGGGTCAGGCTGTTTGTTTGAGAGGAGGGCTCGGAAGAGGGTAGACTGTCGGTCCTAGGCACCGCCCATGTGGGCACTCCTGTCCAGCTCCAGAGTTCTCAGGAGCACCCAGGGGAGGCCCTTGGAAAAGAGCTTGCGATTGCAAGCTTCCAGTGTGTCTGGATCTCTGAGCTTGTCGGGAGAGCCCACCCATGCCCATTAACCATTCATTAAAACGTTAGTGGTCTTTATTCACTTCTGTAGTAGTCACCTCTATCACCTGTGCTCTGCCCAAGCAGGAACATTCCCAGCATTCTCTTGGAGAGGCTTGCCCATTTCCTTATTCAGTCCACCCCTTTGCCCACCTCTTTGCCTGGTGACATCAGAGCCCTGGCAGGCTCCAGAAAAGTGACTCTGTAAGTTAGCAGATTTTCTGTCATGGTTAAGGTGGCAACCACGGTCTATTGTAGCTTTCTACACATTAAACAGAAGCAGAAGGCCATCAATAACTTCTGGTATTTTTGCAAACTAACTTTAACCTTTTCATTATCTTTATGTCTGATGAGGTTATATAAAATATTCAATTTTTAATTAACCGTGTGTTCCTTACCTTTGTGAGTTCACTTGTCATTTGTGAGTCTTCACAGCTGCCCTCCGATGCTTTACAAGCACACCTCCTGCAAATAAGGGCATTTCTATTTTCTTTCCAACTCTTTATCCCTCCTGTGTCTTTTTCTGGACTCATTACCTTTCGAATACTATGTGAAAGTGGAAGGAGGGGCGTCAGTGTCTGTGTCATGCCAATCTCAGGGAGACAGCGTTCAATACATCACCATTCAGTGACATTGCTATGTACCTGAAGTTTCGTGGAAATGCTTTTTCTCAGATTGTGGGACAGGCCCTTCTATTACGTGTATGCATTTTTACCTTGAAATAATGGCTTTATGTTGGATTTCATTGCATGCATTTTTCCTGACCTAACAAGTTGATCAGCTATTTTTGTTTTTGTCCTCCTATACTCTGCTAATTTGGTGAGTACAGAATTATTCGAAATCAAAGCGATATAATGATGAATAGTTTAATTTGAAGGCACCTTAGAATAAAGGTTAGCGACCACAAGTTATTAGAGTAATAAATAATACAAGTAAGTCAGAACTAAATTGTGTTCTATTTTTTTTTGTCAAAATAATGTGTTCCTTCCTCTTACCATTCCATGTGGTTCTTCGATTCTCATTATGTTGATGTAAGAAATAAAACAACTGGTTTTGTTTAGACTTTTATGGAATTTCTGGACTAAAATTCTCTCTGATTAAATCTTATATATTATTCATTAGGGAAGCATTAAAGAAAAAGTCTTAAAAGCTAGAAAAATATTAAGAACTGAGTCTTTCTTTTTTATTATGTAGGCTTTCAACACACAAGGGAATAACGATATATGATATACAATCATACTTTTTTAAAAAATCTTCTGATCAAAATTTTACTTGGAGATAATGGGAAGAAAACACCATGTTGACTCATTTCTACAACAATACTAGGTGCAAGATCATATCTATTCGCAGCACGGATTTAACAATTTCTGGTCACCCACCAAGTTGGAAACACAATGCAAGCCAAATAGTTTTTATCACGATAAACTGCAACAACCTAATAGTTTAGAAAGTCAAAATTACTAACAAACACTTTGCACTTTTTGGGTCTAAATGTATTTAAAAATAAAGTTTATTTCCTAACTTACTGAAAAATTTATACATGTTCTACACTTCCAAATAAGACCTACTTTAAACTAATCACTGACTTCCAGCTTTCACATGCTGGCTCCAGGTGGACGCTACCTGCTTTTACATACAAATGTTGCAGCCATGTTTCATTGGCTGGAGTGTTGGAGACCAGTGGTTTCATTTTGAGAGATTTTCCTTGTGCAACTTTTTTCTTCCAGAGCTATTATCCTAAAAATGGGTGTTGATGGTGCTACCCGCAGAGCGGAAGCATTAGAGCAACATAACGTTGAGATATTTTATATAAATCTTTGCTATAATGTCACTCCTGGCAACCAGCTGTGCTGTGATATGTCACAATGATGAATCATCAGACATGGTAAAAATCGAAAGGACAGTTATATAAGAACCTGTATTAATAAGCCCAATTTTCACAAGTGTAAAAATGAACATTTGCATATACTCGGATACCTTTCATGGCATCGACTGCAAAGTTTCTGGTACATGGCTGTAGTTTAGAGTCGTACTGATTTGCCTGTGGTGGTTCACCAAGAAACAAGTCCCTTCTGAAAGCATAGGTAAGACCGACCCTTCGCTGTACAGTGTTCGATACCTCCTGTGAGCGCCATATCAAATCACACTGGATGTCCACACCCAGCAGTTTGGACCCCTTACCCCTGGCCATTTCATTTAGCACAAGTAATAGCTGCATGTAAATCTACAGTTATATCCACATGAGTTGTTTTGTTTTAAAAATAGACTGCCCCATTTTTTTCTGATCTTAGGAAACATGTAGAATAAAGTAACGGCATTCAAGACTTTGGTCCACCCAGATCCCTGAGGTTCTGGCGAGTGTTTCCAAGGCTGCTGTGCCAGGTTAACTGCTCTTGGGGGAGAATCATGTTGCCTCTCCTGCTTTTAATTGTAGCGATATTCTAAGTGACTTCCATCAGTGCCGCTGAAAGGAATTGCTGAGATGTGGCTGTAACCACAAAATGGAAATTAAACAAGTAGCGTAGACCTGGTAATATATACTTATTGTTGTCCTCAAAAGCGGATTCCACCTTGCTCATGTCTGACATCCGAAGGAGAGCGGTCAGGAATGTCAGCGTATTTTCTGTGGCATTCTACTGCGTGACTTTCCCGCTCGTGTTGTCTTTGGTAAAATCAGGCGTGGGTCCTTGTGTGGGCTGTGGAACCCACTTCCAGTAACACCTCGCTCCAGTAAGGGGACGTCATTGAAACCATAAAACAATGAGCTAAAAATAACACGAGGGAGCCCTGGCTGGTGTAGCTCAGTGGATTGAGCGCGGGCTGCGAACCAAAGGGTCACCGGTTCGATTCCCAGTCAGGGCACATGCCTGGGTTGCAGGCCAGGTCCCCAGTGGGGGCCATGTGAGAGGCAACCACACATTGATGTTTCTCTCCCTCTCTTTCTCCCTCCCTTCCCTTCTGTCTAAAAATAAGTAAATAAATAAATAATCTTTAAAAAAAAAAAAAAAACACGAGGGATTTATTATTTGGGCCCCTGAGAAAAAACACCTTCTGTTTATTACCCATTTGTAAGATGGATATTTAATAGTTCCAGACCCACAATTTACACTGCACGTTCACAAGTTTCTATGAAATTTGAAATGACAAATGCCTTTAAAAACGATGAATACATTTTGTCAGGGTCAAAAGTAGGTTTGCAAAAGGAAACATGGATTGAAACTTCTGTATTTTCCCTCTGTCTCATGTGGACATTGCTTGATCCCCCACTTGGCATGGAGTCCTCTCCCTCATTCCAGCATCAGTGGTTACCCGACGCTAGAGGTGCGTTAACCACCCCTAATCCTGTGAAATAACACCAAGTCCACGTGACACGTTTCGGTCCACCGGAAGTCCTTTTCTGGACAGACCGAATCACTCCCTCCCCCACACAGCCAGGGGTCCAGTTTTCTTATTCAGAGTCTCCCATTGGCAACTTGGCCCCATGCGGGTCTGAAGAAAACCGATTCTTCTGCAAGACTGCTCATCCTCACTCCACGCCGCTCCAATCCAGAAAGCTGGGTCGGGTTCCCGCATCCCCCCTTCTCTACTGCGCAGGTGAAATGACAGCCAGCACACCTCCCCAGCTGCCCTTTTTTTTTTCTATGAGGGGATGTGAAAAATTGCCTATAAAATCTACTCACTGGCCCTGACTGGTGTAGCTCAGTGGATTGAGCAGGGTCTGGGAACCAAAGGGTCCCGGTTCAATTCCCAGTCAGGGCACATGCCTGGGTTGCAGGCCAGGTCCCCAGTGGGGGCCATGTGAGAGGCAACCATACATTGCTGTTTCTCTCCCTCTCTTTCTCCCTCCCTTCCCCTCTCTCTAAAAAAAATAAATTAATTAAAAAAAATAAAAATAAATAAAAAATAAAAAAAAACAAACAAAAAAAATCTACTCACTGAGCCTTTGAGAGGGCCACCCAAATTTTAACATAATTTTAGCGTATTTACACAGAATTTTACAACTTAAATATACCTGTTTTCTACCCATAAACCACTGTAAACTTTTTACAAAGCTGTTTTCTTACATCTTTAAGTATGGTAAAACATAATGTGAGAGATGGTGGTAAATAATATATTATGGGGCAATTTCATCACCATGTAAAATTGGTACATTGTTTTGGGGGAACAACAGTTATCTTAAATATTATTAGAAATAATAGCTTCATTGGAATAGCATAGGACTCCTTTAAAGTGACAGCTTGTGGGATCATGATGAGTCTTAATGAGAGGTGGCTTGGGGGGTCCACCATGAAGAACTGTGCACAGAGACCTGAATGGCTCAACCACAGAACAGAGAAGAGAGAGACGGGACAAGGACACCCACCCAAGGAAATCCAGGCACATTCTGCAGATCATCTTTAGAACCAAGGGAGAATCAACTGATAAATAATCTATATGAAAGAAAGCAAAGTGGTGAAAGCGGGCAAAACACATTTGTTTTGATTCATATAGAATACAGTGGAATTGAAAACAGGACATTTACTCCTAATACATGAAATGCATGGAGTTCCCTTTTTTCTTCTTCTGTCCTGCCTTTTGTGCACATAGATAATGTAGAATTATTTAATTATCTGTGAACTACTAATTCTCAACTATAGGATACTTGTTATAGACTGAATTGTGCCCCTCTTCTTAATTCACAGGCTGAAGCCCTAACCCTCAATGTGACTGTATTTGGTGACAGTGCTTTTAGGGAGGTAATTCAGGTTCAATGAGATCCCTGATGTGATAAGACTGCGTCCTCGTTACGATAGACCTTCTAGAGTGGGAGTTCACATCCTCTCTCTCCAAGGAGGAAAGGTCCTGTGAGCACAGGGCGGGGAGACAGTCTCCACACCCAGTGACTGGGCCTCACCAGGACTCAGCCATACCACTGCCCTGGTCTCAGACTTCCAGATTTCAGAGTTGTGACAAAATAATTTTTTGCTGTTTCAGCCATCACATCAATAGCGGGGGTTTTTTGCATGCCAAAGTGACGGAAACAATACTTGCTTTGTCACATATCCAAGCAATGCAAGATGAGAAAAGTAACTTGGAGTGAAAGCTATTATATTTGAGAAAATCAGATTTGAGATGCTTTTATGCAAGGTACAATATGTGTTTACATATTTATAATTCAATATATACATAATTCTAAATAAGGTACATATCGAGCACTTCATCTAAAACACGTGTGGGATTCGGGAGATGTTTAGCTGTGGGAGAGAGTCCTGTGTGAGGCTAGGCGATGACGGAGGTGCCCCGGTCACCCCACACGGGAGGAAGAGCACCTCACATCTGTGTGTCTTTCCAGGGACATCTGGCAGTCTAGTACTTTGTATCTTCTAAATATAATGAAAACCAAGAAATAAAATCTGTTACTGTACAACAGAGGGGGAACTAATTGCACCTTTGGGTATATTGTATATTCTGACAAAAAAAAAATTGCAGGAGAAAACAGTCTCCTGAATACTTACTGTGCTTAATGAGCGTGGAGGTGACAAGCAGCGGGTGTAGCAGGATGACTGTGGAACATAAATGCCGGAGGACTTAATTACAAAACAGGTTTATTTTCAAAGTATCGAATAAAGGAGAGTAGTGAATGGCGTGTAGTTATTTAGCCAATCACCTGATTGGTGCTTTATTTGTAATTGAGAAGAAAGATTAAAACAATGAAAATGAACAAATTGTCATCACTGTTGGAGAGATAAAAAGAAATATTGAATTAACGAAAGGAAGTAACAGTACTGAGTAATCAGAATACATGTCATGTCTGAGTTTTATCAAAATTACATGAATTATACCCATAAGCTTCTTATTTGTAATATTTGAAAGAAGCCATTTTAAAATACTAGACACTATAGTTCTGGAGACATTTCCATACAGAAACTTTAATATGGGTACTAGAAACTGTATAACTTCAAACAAAATATATTTTTACTTTAAGATGTTTGTTATTGCTGTCTTGCCTAATATCTCTCTCTTTTGTTTCAAAGTAATGCTGCTATGTCACTCGGTGTTGAATGAAACAGTTCCATTTATTTCAGGAAATTATGCTCTGAGCTCCAAACCAATGTAGAACTAAAGAATACTTCCTTGTATAAGTCTGGCAAAAATGTCATGCAAATTTTATGTCAATCCTTATCGAAACACAGAAGTCACACTTTACAGCCACACTACCAGTGTGGTGTCCAAGCACAGGGAGTGAGTCCACACTGGCAGGAAGGTTCCTTTTTATTACTAGTATTATTTAAAATTGGTGCCCAAGTTCCTTGGTCTATGGCCCCCTTTGCTCCAAAGTCAAGGTCAGAAATGGACAGTCAAGTCCATCCCACATTGTACCTCCCTGACCCACTCTTTGTCCTCCTTCTTCCATTTGTAGTAACTCACGTGATTAGGTCGGCCTACCCAAATTCTCCAGAAAACTCTTCCAATCTTAAGACCAACTAATTAATGAACTTAGCTGTATCAGTAACAACATCTGCAATTCTAATGTATCAGAAACCTTTTGTATTAATTTATTAGGATTGCTATAGCAAAGTACCACACCTTTGGTAGATTAATCAACAGAAATGTGTTTGTCTCACGGTCTGGAGGCTAGAGACCCAAGAAGAAGCAGTCAACGGGTAGATTCCCTGCAAAAGAGAATTTGTTCCGTGTCTTTCTCCAGCTTCTGGTGGCCTCGGGTGTTCCAGAGCTTGTAGATGCTGTTCTAGTTCCCCCATGTCATCTTCACTCTATGTCTCCGTCTCTGTGCCCTTGTAATGAGGAAACCGGTCACACAGGATAAGGGCCTAACCTAATGTCCTCATTGTAACTGATAATCTGTGAAGAACCTATTACCAAATAAGGCTGCATGCACCGCCTTGTAAGTTAGGACTTCACCACCTTTTGGGGGAACACAATTCCGTAACACACATTCACAGGTGTAATATGGGGGTCTGGTGCAGATATTTTTGGGTAAATATAATCACCCATTTTTGGAGGTGATTATTTTTCTTATGACAAGTGACCTTGGCTACCCAATGACACCTGTGATGTAGGAAATAAGACAGTCTAGTGAAATATATAGGTCTCGGCCAGTCACTGTCAGGGTTCTCTATTTCTTTTTGTTGAGTAAATATGTCCTTATATGTTCCGGCTTGGTTTCTTTCTCCTTGGATATGAAGGAGAATTAAAGGGGGCTTAGTGTGTCGAGTTTGCTATAACATTTCGGGAGCTACGCTTTCCCTGAGTGAACTGTAGAACTGGGATGGGCAATAGATGGGAGATTCCGGAGAGCAAATACCAGTACAAGCCAGCAGAAGCTCTGTTTCTGTTGCCGGTCCTGTATTTCCTTAGGGGCCTGCCCTTGAAGGCTTCTGCTTTTATTATTCTAAGGCCATCAGTAGGCTAGCTTTTTGCCAGCTGCTTCCAGTTTGTTGACTACTATAAATATAAGAATAGTTTAGTTCCATTGTATGTGCTAAGAAAACCATAATTATATTTTCTATATGAATTTCCAAGTAGAACACAATATTCAAGGGGAGTTGCTGGAATTGCTACATCACTGCTTTTCGGTCTTAGAAATAATTTTATTGAAATACAGCAAAACCTATTTGATCTTAGTAAGTCCTACCTCAGCAAATATAATTGTCTCTGTTTCTGAGATGGTAAAATAGATATGTAATTAATCTCCTGTCCTCTTATCAAGACCAATACAGTTGACCAACAAAATATAATCTGATTGTGCTATTAGCAAAAAAATGAACTTTTTATCATCTAGTAGCAACTAAATACTAAATTATTTTTCAACGGCTTTTAATGAGATGGAAGATAGTCGAGGGGTGTGATGAAGTGCTGCGGTTTCCAGTTTGAATGATTACTGTTTCCTCTGAGAAGTGAAGTCCTCCCACATACTCAGGTTTCATTACTCACTCTTTCTCCTCCTGTTCTTAGTGTTGTCCTTGTAAATAGCAAAAGCCTCGCTAACTGCTATTCAAATGTTTGAATGGTGTTACTTTAGTATTATAAAAAGTTATTCCAGCAAAAAGTAGTATTATTCCTTCACGTGTGCGTTAATTTAGTCTTTGATACATGACTATGTGTCAGGCACTGTACTAGCTTCGGAAAACAATATATAGACAAGGCATAATCAAAATATACTGACAAAACATTGCACTTCGGTATGATAAAGTATGATAAAGAACAGACTAGCTGCACAGGCAACAAGAAGAATTTCCAAAAAGCGAAAACACTGTGCAGACATAAGAGAATGGGGAAAAAATGTGAATTATGAACAAAATAGATAAGTCGAAATGTTTAAATTATAAAAAGCAGAGAAATAGAGAGAGCAGCAGCAGATGACATGGAGAACAGAAGCAAGAGAAATGCCAAGATATGCTGAGCGCTGGTAATAAATATGAATATTCCAAAGTGATAGGAGTTCATTATCACTTTAGAACTGTGAGTCCCCAATGTGCGTATCTAATTTCTGCTCGGGTACTTTGTGTGATAATGTGTCAACATTTATATTTTGCCAGAAGAGACAGGTTAATGAGGAAACAAGCATGGTCCCCACCCATTCTTCAGGCATAGTGGACAGCAAAATCATGATCGGAAGTGTTAATCTCTGAATTAAACATCAGTTTTCCTTTACTTAAGTTACTAGAGTTTTTCCTTCAAATAACATTTTAATTGCATCAGTTTCAGATTATGTAGAAAGTCTACACACAAGAAAACTAGAAGCCTTGCGTGTGGTGGTCGCTGTGTTACTAGAATAGGTACGATGTCGTGGTTATGTCTGTTACTCGGAGAATGGAAATGAATACGGTTCTTCCAGAGCATAGTCATTATTTCGCCACCAAATCCATCATCTTGGCCTCAATTATGTTCACTGTTTGCTCCTCCAGCACTGCTTTATAGTCATTTCAGCATGAATATAGATTATTGATTGAACGTTCTGGCCCCTTAATTATTTTGCCTCCTTACTTTCTCGTCCGTGGCATCTCCTTATGCAGGGAAAACTCTAGTTCTTGCCAACACTCATGCACTTCCAGCACTTGAATTCCAAGTATCTCATTCCCTTGCTGCCATCTTGTTGTCCAGCTCCTGTCTTGTTTTTTCAGTTCCTGTCTCTTTCATCCACGCACTTACCTCTTGCGTCACTCCAGGACTTTGCTGCACTTTGTCAAAGACTATAACCTGCATGTGGGGACAAATGACCTCTGTGTTGTTCAAGGGCAGCTTATCTTGTTGTCATCGAATGTACATAAAACATAGCAACAGATGAGTAAATATTTGTTGAATGAAAGGATTAATGAATAGGTTTAAACTTGTTCTTGGGAAGCTAGGACAAGCACTTATTCCACTTTCTTAAGTTGGTTTTCTGGAATTTCACTGAACATTTTATGGGTTAAGTCTACTGAGTAATGGTTAGGTTATTTCTACTGAGCAATATCAGTAATACTAGCCATCATCAGTGAGTCAACTCAGTAACTTAATTAGGCATGCAGTCACGCATGCCTAAATACTTATTACTACTTTTCATAATTTGAATATCATGTGAGACAATGGGATACAAAGACACAGGGACTTGTAGCATCGAGGATCATGGTTTAATGCATGCAAAATGTATTCCTATGAATAGATTATATTGTGATGAATATTAATAGATATCCCAAAAATTTAGTGTAAAACAATGTGCTTGTATTAAAAGGGAAAAGGGTCTTTGTGACTTCATAGCAGGAGCAAATACTTGAATAGAGTAACTAAGCAGAGAAGAAATAAAGGGTGAAGCAGTAAGTCAAAAATCATAATGACTATTGTACAATGCATGATAAGCTCAGGAAAGATAAATTAGCTTAATATGTCTAGAAAGTAGGGTGAAATTAAGGAAGTGTCAGTGAGACCATAAAATGGGCATATTTTCAACAAGTCAAAGTGTTTTGATTTTGCCCGGTAATTATGGAAAACTATTGCAGTTTTTCCTAAGATTGGTTAAGATCTTTCTTCATAAAATGGCAACTTGAGTGGCAATGAGGACAGGGGTGTGAGTTGGAGATTTATCAGGAATTTAAAGAAAAAAATGCCTCTCTATGTGCCAGATAAAGCATGATAATGGTCTCAACTGAAAGCATTTGTAACAGAGAGAAAATATCGTTCACTGAAGAACAATTTTGGAGACTTGTTAATATAACTTTAAAGGCATTTGTTGTGGATAAAGTATATCCAGATAATCAATTGTTTCATTAAAAATTTGACTATTACAGAAATATTTTTAAAAGCTTAGGCAGTTCTCATTCATTGCAATTACACTCTTTATGATGCCTGCCTGTTTATGTATTCAAGGTAAGTGAAGGTTGAGTGGTTTTCTTCAGGTCGCCAGAAATGTAATCCTTGCATATTCATTCAAATCCCAACCCTGAGACCTAGAAATGTGGACAATTTATTACCCTGATCTTCATGGTTTGTCTTGATGTTGTATACCAGTTTGAGTAATTAAGGAGGGACATGGCAATTATGGCAATTACCTTCTTTGATAGTATTATAGAAGTTTCAATCCTCAGGTACATGTTTCCCACACTGTGCTGCTCTCAGAAATGTAGTAATTTAAAATCGTCCCAATAATCCATCTCTGCATGCCGAGGTTTGCTTCTCATTACATTAGGCATCCAGACAGCTGGGAACAGCCCTGCCTTCTCCCATTTGTGAACTACAGAAGCAAGAATGTGCGGTTCTGAAATACTAATTATGAATGCATCGCGGCCCATTAAAAATCAAAGAGCTACCGACGATGACAGCCTAAACACCTAATCTTATTTTTCCTTGAGCCATTAGAAGAGCATTTCTAAGTTTACACAATATAGATTTAGTGAGTGACATAGGGATATTATGACTGCATGCAGATACTTTAAGAAGAGAATAAAAATTACCTTTAAAATTTTTACTGTTGTAAAATACACACACAATCAAAGTTATCTTTTTGACCATGTTTAAGAGTACAATTTAGTGACAACGAGTACATTCCCACTGCTGCGCCACCATCACCACTATCCACCTCCGGGACTTTTCCGCACTCCCCACCTGAAACTCTGTCCCCATTAAACACAAGCCCCCCGTCTCCTCTCCCCTCTGCCCTGGCAGCTACCATTTGACTGTTTGTCTCTGTGAACCTGACTCCTCCAGGAACCTCATGTGAGCAGAGTTACAGAGCACTTGTCTTTTTGTGACCGGCTTACTGCACCTCACATGTCCTCAATATTCTTCTTCGTGGTAGCATGTGTCGATTTCCTGTCTTTTTAAGGCTGAATAACCACTGTACTTATAGACCACATCTTGTTTATCCACTCACCTGTCAGTGGACACATGGGTTGCTTCCGCGTTCACTATTATGAAGAATGCTGCTGGAGACGTGGGAGCACAGAGAGCTATTTGACTCCCTGCTGTCACATATTTGGGGGATGTCCTTAGAAGTTGAATTTCTGGATTACATGGCAATTCTGTGTTTAATTTTTAACACGTGAAGTGTGGCGTCAGTCCCTGGGGACTGACAGTGAACTGTCCGTTCAGGCGGCGTCAGTCCCCAGGGACTAAGAGTGGACTTTTCGTTTGGGCGACATTGGTGCGTGGGACTGGCAGTATCAAGGTTAAAAAATAAATGTCATTTTAATGAAGTTTTGCATTGGCTGCACCACTGTGTGCCTGTTTGTACTCTAACTCAACACCCATCGAGTGGTCGCCGGCCGGCCGCCTAAACGGAAAGCCCAGCAAAATCGGCTCCACACTTCACGTGTTAAGGAGCTGCCACGCTGTTTCCCATTGTGGCCTCACCGTTTCCCGTTCTTTCCAGCTGTCCACGAGGATCCTCATTTCTCTCTGTCCTCCCCAACACAGTGTAAACACTTTTATACTAATCACCCTAATGGATGCGTGCATACCATTTAAACAAAAGTTTTGTCTAAACAGTCTTACAACCAAGGTAAACACAATTCTACTAAAGATAAAGAAAATATCACGTAACTTACTTTGAAAAAATTAAAACTCTGTTATTCTTTGAGGTTTCTACCTCAGTCATACTGTTACAGAGCGGTCGCCAAAAACTGTTACAGATGGGTAATTATTAAATTAGTCCCATCTGAGTTACCAAAAACTGTTACAGAGAAAATATACTCCTGGCTGGCTCACCAAAAACTGTTACAGAACAAATGGGGGTGCTGGATGAAAGACCCCCCTTTTTCTGTACCCTGGGGTTTCTCCCCCTTACCAGGTTCATTTTGCCCGCCGCCAAAGGAAAGATTCAAAAGGAAAAGAATTAAAAAGAATTGTTTATTTAAACACACACAGTCCTTCCCTCTCCCACTGCCCAGTCTGGGGTACTGTATTTTACACAGGCTCCCAGAACCATCCACGTGGCCCTGACTCTCACCCAAGCCGCGTGGTACCAAAAGGAGAGACACTCAAGCAGTGTGGTCCCAGAGAGAGAGAGACCAGAGAGACCTGAAGAGACCTCTCAAGCAGTGTGGTCCCGAGAAGAGCCGCTCAAGAGAGCCCTCAAGCAGTGTGGAGCAGGAAGCGCCCAGAGAGGAGAGCCTGAGACAGACCTAAGCAGCTCCCAAAGGACCGAAAAAGCCCCCTCAGCAGCGTTCTGCCTGGGTTTAAATCCCAGAGTCTCATTTCCGGCTCCTCCCACAATTGGCCACAGCTGCCAGCATTCGGGTCAGGTGAGGCCCTTTAGTGGGGCCAATTATCTCCCTCTAGGGGGCCCTCCTCCTGGCTGCACCCTGTTACAATACATTTCAGGAAGTCTGATTTGATTTTTAAGAACCCCTTTAAAATCTTAATTTTAAGACTTTTAGGTTTTCATTGGAATTACAAACTTATATTTTACCAATTATATGTAAATAAACTTTACATTGGACAGGATATGCTAAGATGCCAGAGTCTTTCTAAAAGAAGTTGCTCAGGAAAGCAAATTCTTAGACAAAGAGAACCTTTCCTTAATATTAAAGTCATATTTTTAATTAAAAAGAACAGTTAGTACTCAAAAATTCACAAGGTTTAAACAAACCCAAAACTAAACAAAAAAAATTTTTTCAAAGGATTTTGTGAACAATAAGTTGGTTCTCAGGGGAGAAATAAAATATAAAACTAAGAGAAGCAATCAAAGTACCTCCCCATTTTCAAGAGTAACTTTGATTAGTAAATAGTTGTTGTGAAGACAGTCAGAAACCGCTTCTCTTTAAAATTCTATAGACTATAAATTGTAGCTGTGTTACCTATATTTTTAAAACCATTAAAAAAACATTTCTAAGATAAAGGATGTGTAACATTTCAGAATGGGACAAGCAGGAATTGCTTAGTAGCTTTAAATGGTAGAATATTTTTAAAAAATCACTTGGTTAGATTGAAAATTTTGATGTATTTTGCTAAAAATATCACATTGATTTCCAGATGGTTAGTTTGGCAAAAATCCTTAACTCATAACTGATAACAAAAGTACCTGATGTATGAAGAACACCCTGATATCACTATAGATTGTTCTAAGCCAGTGATTTTTAACCGGTGTGCTGTAAGAATTTTTAAAACAGGCAGTACTGAACTATTTAGTCAGGGGAATTGACCTCTTCTCCCTTAGATTGTCAAGAAAAATTGTAACAGTCAACATAACAATAGCCGTCTAGTGTGAATGAATCAAAACTACACCTATTTTTTTCATCAAATTGGCAAAAAAAGATATTTTTTGGTGTGCCACAGAATTTTGATAATTAGCTTATGTGTGCCATGAGATGAGAAAGGTTAAAAACTGCTGTTCTAAGCCATCAAAAAGTAGAAAATCTGAATTTTGGAGGTTCACATTTTTGTATTTAAATATACTTTATTTTTAATTTTTGATGAATAGAGTTTTTATATTTATAATTTTTAAACTCGCTTTGTGACTCATTTCAACATAAAACAGAAGTTACTTACCTCTATCTATAGAAATAAATATACATGTATAAACTTTGAGTTATTTTGTTCCCAAGAAAATATACTATATAGATACCTGTATTAACGAAATACATAAAAGCAGAAAGTGATCTGAGAAGTTATCAGTGGTGAACTGCTGTGAGGAATAAGTCAGCAGCTTGGACAAAATTAACTCGCTGGCTCCCACGTATCGGAACACCTGGGGTGGCGTTGGTAAATATTTCTGGTTCCATCTGGTGACGTGATCGCTGTGGCAACACCGCGTCCCACCCGCCAGGCTCAGGCTCCATGGGAAAGCCCCACAGCCCTGCATGGCGACAGCAGCCCATTGGCTCAGGACCGTGGGGCCTGGGCCCGAGTCCATCATTTTGACCTGGGGAAACAGGACTCGACTCAGTAATGTACCCAGCATGGAGCCAGGGATGATGTCAGCCACTGGCCTCGTGCTGGGCGAGGACCAGCATTCGCATACAGTCAGAAGCTTCCAGAAACACTGGCAATAGAAACACTGAGGTCATGAGCTCATGGAACCATCTGGGGGAATAGAACCCCCGTCTTCCTGAAGAAGTTCATTGGAGTCCTTAGTTAAATTCTGTAAAACATGAGTAATAGTGCATTTATTACTCTCCAGGAGAGAGAATTTCTAACATAAATCTCGGGCTCCTTCCAAGAGCTCCATCACCGGAGACACATAGTGTGATGCTGGTGTCAGAGGCCACATCTGGCGAGGTGGGTGTGGCGCCCAGTAGGACCACACAGCACCCTGTTGAGAAGCTCCGCCACTGTAGGAAGTAACTCCTTCTTCCCTCCCTTCTTCCTACCTTCCTTCCTTCTTCCACTCTCCCTCCCTTTCTTTTTTTCCTTTTAAACTTTCTTTTTCAGAACAGTTATAGGTTCACACCAAAGTTGAGCAGAGAGGACAGAGCTCCCATAAACCCCCTGCCCCCACACAGGCGTGGTGCCCCCACCATCAGCATCCCACACCACGTGGAACATTTGTTACAATTGATGGACCACACGGTCCATTATCACTCCAAGTCCACGGTTGACATTAGGGTTCACGCACAGTCTGTGGCTCTTGACCAATGTGTAACAACATGTGCCATCTTTATAATATCACACAGAACTACCCCAGATTCTAGGGGCAGGTATGTAAGCATAATAGCACTTGAATGGGCTGCCCAATGATTATTATTCCAGTAAGCCCATCAGCAACTATTACCAGAAACCCTTGTGAGGCAAGTCACTCTATGTACCATTCAAGCAGTATTGTCAAATATAAAAATGCATGTGGCTTGAGTCGGTTGCTCCCACCCAGGGCTCACCCATGCCCAGTGAATTCAGGGAGCCCCTGTGCATGCAGAGTGCACTACGCATCTGTAGAGATCAGCCACAGCAGTGATTTGTTAAGAAATTCTGCATCGGTGTGTTTGTAAAAGATGTAGAAAAGGAATCTTCTAAGGAGGTGAAGGTTTGATTCTGCATAATAAATCCGTTCCAGTATTCCAGTTCCAAAGTCTTTGGGTTCTGTTCGCCATTACAAAAATTTTGAGTGGCATGGAAATAATTAGTACTCTCCTAATGACTCCATTTACCTCACAGAATCTAGAATCTCTAGGAAGTGATCTTGAACTAATAACTTCAGCTCTTTCTGTAATTATATCCCCTCTCATTGATGGAAGTCCTGGCATAGCAGACCTGGTACTGTACTGAGTTTCATTTCTCCAAGTCCTGCTATCCTCCTATATTTCATCATTTTCAATCTCTAGACTCTGGCTCGTTCATCATCGATGCACTAAATTTTTATAAGAGACCTTGCCAGATGGTGAAGTGTACTGATATTTTATCTTGGCCACCTGCAAAATCAATATTTGAGTTTGTTTTTTTTTTTTTTAAGTATCTTTGCCACAGGGCTGGAAGAGACAAGAAATTACTTCAGTGCTTACAGAAAGCCCTTGGTTCTGGTCTATGACATGAGCTAGGGATTTAAGATCCTGAGGGTTTCATTCTCTTTCTTTCTTAGCTATCTCATTCTGGGTCAATATGGTGTCCCCACCTTCGAGAACAGGGTCTCCACCTTAAGTCCCTGAATTCTTCAAGTGCCTTTCACTGGTTCATTGTCAGTCAGGGTCTCAACAGAAAAGATAACATTCAAAGGGAGCAAAAGAAGAAAGGGTAATTATGGGAGTATTTAAGAAGTTGTGAGAAGGGTGAATCATTTTATCCCAAGACTGGCACGTGCCAAAAAGCTGTTACTACCTGGACTGAGTTAGGTTGGGTCCCCCTCCCAAGACCATGACCTTCCCAGAAACTCAGAATCAGAACTTTTCTGGAAATCAGGCCATTGCAGATGTAATTAATTAAGATGATGTCATACTGGAATAGGTGGGTTTTCAATCTAGTGTGACTCATGTCCCTTTTAAGAACGGAAGAGGAGGCACGGAGACAGAGACCCAAGGCAGACCACACGTGATGGCTGAGGCAAAATCAGAGTGATGAGCCTAGGAACCTCATGAGTCTATTGCTGGCCACAGTAGAAGTCAAGAGAAAGGTGTGTAACACAGTCTCCACAGAGCCCTCTAGAAGGAATAACTATTGCTGACACTGGATTTCTGACTTCCCACAGAACCTTGGGAAAATAAAGTTCTATTATTTTAAGCCACTGTTTGTAATTAGCACCCATAGAACCAGAGAAGGAAGCAACTGCAGGTAAAAGAGAGGCCCCCTCCAGACAGGAACTGTGCCCTTGGTAGGGAAATATGGTCATTTTGAACCTGTAGCCTGTGAGGAGGAATGCAGAAACAGCCTCACCGGTCTTCGGTCCGGTCTTCTGCTGGCACCTCTGCCTCGTGTGCAACACAGCCACAGCCTGAGTCCCAGGGAGCCTGAAGATACAGCCTTTCAAGGCCCCTTCAGGCAGGCAGCAGAGTGAGGAAAGAGGGAGGTGTATTGGGAGAGGAAAGAAAGGGTGATTCCAGTGTGTTCTCCTAAACCCTTGACTTCTAAGGGTCTCCTCCTCTGCCGTGTGGTATGTTCATTTGCTCTTTTTTTCATGTTGTGTTATTTCAGGATATTGAGTAACTCTGAAGGAAGGGCAAGGATGGAGACTCTGGCTCTAAAATGCACGGGGCTGGGAAGCACATCATCGCCGCTACTCATGGGATGCCTCTTCTCTGTACCTTCATGTATCTTTCTACAGCCTCTGATACAGGCACCTTCTAGGTCAAGGGCCTTGTCAGCCCAGCCCTACCTCCTCATCCTACTCCCGGAATGCGCTGCAACACCCTATCTTGCAGTTGCCGGGTTACTGCAATCACCTCCTCACTGCTACCTCTCTCACTCCTACAGTCAAGTCTGCCCAGAGAAGCAAGGGAGCCTTTCAAAGTGTAGCTCAGTTCCTGCTCCAAACTCTCCTATGGTTCCCTTTTGAATTCCGTGTAGAACCCAGATCCTCCCCATGTCCCGTGAAGTCCTGCAATGTCCAGCCCCCAGAACCGGTCTGACCTCATGTCCCTCTCACAACTCCCTCATTCTCCGGGACCCACCGGCACTGCCATTCACCAAGCACAGCCCGCCCTCCCCTTTTAGGTGGGCTGCACTTGCATGTCCCTCTGCCCAAAACAACTTTTCCCTAGAGATCCTCACCTTTGATTTCTTGGTCAAATGTCGTTTTCAGACTAAGCTCACCCTAAACAAGTTAGATAATACAACCACCTTCACCTTCCCTGCGTTCCTGGTCCCACTTGCCCTGTTCTGTATCACTGTTCACTAAGCTGTATCATGAACCAACACCCTGCATAACAGATGCATTAGGCATGTGTTAAAGTGTCTGTGTCTCTGCTCAAATATTACTTTAAAGAGCCGGGATCTTTGTCCATTTGTTTCACTGATGTATCCCAAGATATGAAGAAGACCTGTTATTATAGCGCTCAGTAAGGATTTTGAGTTCATGCACCACATGTCATAGGTTGAGATAAAATTTAACCTCTGAATTGAAATGAGGAGCAAAAGGTCACCCTTCATGTGCTTCACCTATAGCAATACAAGTACCCCCAGGGACTGCATGGGGGTTCTATTTTTCATCACAGAAAAGATATTATAATAATTCATACTGTTTTGATGGTCATTGCTGGAAGTCAGCATATAATTTATGTGTCCAGAACACACTCTCTTTTCAATTAAATTAATAAGAATTTATTTCATGTATACTTCTACAAGGAATCCTCAAATCTTACCTTGTCATGAGTTGTTCTCAGCCAAAGAAAAACTGATGTAGACTACTTTTCTGTGCATTACTTTACTTAAGATCTTCAATACAGTTCCATTTCATGACATGTTAAGACATATAACAGACATGGTGTCCTAACTTCAGATTATTATTTATGTTTGAAAAAATAGAAAAAACAAACATATCATCAGACTAGAGAGCCCCCATCAAAACCCTTGTCTGATAGTATAAGGACAAATCTGCAGATGCCTTGTTAAATGTAGAAGACTCATTCATATAAAGAAGCCATTTCTTATTTCAAGGGACTGGTTTGCATCGCCCTAGACTGTAAATCCTTGGCAGTTGTATCCACTCTTAGGAGAAATGCTCTCTCCCTCCCCAGTGTTCTGTGCGGCAGTGGTGTGGGCCCCATGGGCCCGGGGGGAAGGGCTGATGATGGTAATGCCATAAAGTAAAACGACATGGTCTTCAAGGCGGTAACTGCACATTTTATTCTTATTAGTGCATTATATCTTGATAAAGGATTTGTCTCAATAAGCCTGTAGCAGTCACTTACTTGAATTGATTATATATATCACAGTTTAAATGGCTTTCATCTGACCCATTTTAAATCCATTGCTTTATAATTTCTTTATGAGACAAGATTAGTAGGAGGAGGCAAGAGAATTCTTTTCTATTACATTCTGATATTTATACATTGAAGCATATGTTCCAAGTGCCAAAGTCAATTAGGTCTATTTTTCACATCTAAGAAAATTATAAAGCCAAACAACAAAAACAACCACAAAGTTAAAATGTGGTAAATTAAATATATTTACTGACTATTGTAAATGATTTATATTTTTTCCACAAGAGTAGTAATTACTCATCGAAGATCCAATTGACAAAAGAAAAAGAAATGATGATGCTTTTAAAAGCATTGGCTTTCGTAATATCCTTTATAGTATATTTTACCTTCAAGACTATCTGCTCCATTGTATCTGCTGATTGTCTTCTCTTTAAGGTAATTATCATAAATCTTTCTAGTTCATTCATAAATCTAGCCCATAATTTTTACTTCTTTGTTCATCCACCTTTAGGTTGTCTTTTACGACATATGACTCAATCGTTAACCATCGGACACACAGCATACGCTTCCTGGAACTGTGGGCCCCCAGGGGATCACCCTAACTCCCTCTCTGTTTTCTATAGGGACTGAGAGATTAGTGAATTAACTAGTTAACATAAAAAAACTTCCTGACACAGCCTGTTTAAAACATGTTTTCAGTTTTTAGAATAAGTTGGCTCTTCACTGAATCCATTGTGGGGTTTTGGGTAAGCCCATTCCATGGACGGGTGTAGGGAAAGCAGAAATGATTGTCTGCCGTGGGGTAGATCGGACCTGCCGGAACCCGGGGTTGACCGTAACCAATGCGTGTATAAATCTCACACTAAGACACGCGGGGGGAAGAAATCCGGCGGCCACGGGTCTCCTCCACCATCGCCCATCTTGGGGAGAAAGACCTCGTGGGTTGCCCAGCCGGGGGTTTTATTAGAGGCATTAAGATACATTTACATTGGATTGATTATTCATGGAATTAAGCAGAACAGGTAGGATTACTCATAG